>JAAWXA010000045.1:2055733-2223783 GCA_038090715.1 Florisuga fusca
ATACACATCTGCACTCAGAGCTGACACAGACACTATCAAGGCTGAACTTAAGATGACAGCTGAGTTTTGAGCCCCTGCCTTTTGAGTGGCTTCATAAATTAAGCATCACATGGTTCCTTTTTTTTTTTTTTTTTTTTTTTTTTTTTTTTTTTTTTTTTTGGGGTGGGGGGGGATGCATCCCAGGGTTCAAAGAACCCCTGGCAATACAGCAGCATGCTATCATCTCTGGGAGCATGATTAGAGCTAGTACTGAAAATTGCACAAAATGCCTCCCTAATGATGAAGATTGCAGGGAGGCTGGGAAAATTACCTTTTTCATTATGTCTTCAAAATACTGCAATCTCAGCCTGTGCCTGGGATTCGAGGAACTGGGGTGTTATTCAGAACAGCACTGCTGGAGTGGGCTTGCAGAGAGCAAAGAAAATGGAGCCTTCTCTTAGCCAGATCCATCAGGACCCCCATGTCTGCTGGTTTTAATTCCCAGCACTTTAAATTTACCATGGTTGTTGAAAAGCTTTCTGCAGCTCCCACTAAACAGCAGCAAATGCTGTAGGTATCCTGGGGGAGGTTTGAAAGAGGAGAAATTGGACCCCAACTGATGCTTTTGCAAGATCTCAGAGGAGGTAGAGCATGTATCACAGCCTTCCACTAACCCAGGACTGGGTCTGGACAGGACCTGGAAACCAGGATCCCACAGCAGCCAGGACAGTGATGGGTCTCACTCTGGCAAGGTGACATCCCTGGTGGGAACCCAGTGCAATCAGGAGCACAGAGGAAAGCACTGATAATTCCCATTAGCAAAAACTGGCTGATGCTAAGTGGCAGGAGGAGATAGGAGGTGGGAGTGTGGCTGCCAGCCCCTGCTCTCTGCCCAGTTCTCCTCACTGTAAGCAGGATCTGCCAGCAGCTCTGCCATCCTCCTCCTCCCACCCACGGGGCTGATGCTTCAGGGGCACCTGTGCCCCAGACTTCACCTGCCCTCCCCCCCCTCCCTGCTTGTATCATGATTCAAAGCATCTCAGGGCACGACCTTGTCTCACAAGGTGCCCTGCTGAGTGTCTGAAGCACACTCCAAACTGATGAATATAAATGCAATCACCAGGATGCAGACTGATGCAGGGGAAGGAGCAGCAAAGGGTACAGGACCCAGCAGAGCAGTCTGGACCAGGCTGACCCAGGGTGTAAGCAAATCTGCTGCTCTGTGAGCACGGGCCTCTGGCACCAACCAAACCATCCCCTTCCACAGCCTTGAGAGATTTGCAAGATGAAAGACAGGAGGAAGATTGACAGGGTATTGATCTGGATTCGGGCTGCGTGTATCTGACGCATGAACAAACCAAGACATTAAAAATTAACAATAACAGCAACGTCTCAGCTACCTGGAGACATTATCCTCTTTTGTTGTCTGCAGAGCAGGTTCTGGATGGCAGAACAGTTTCTGCACTGGTTCTTTATTTGAATGTGCATCATGCTCATGGCTGGGCAGATCTGCTCTGTGGCTGCTGCTCCCCACATCATTGGACTTCCAGGACCAGTCTCAGGGTTTTTACCCTTCTGTCAGGACTAACTCCAGAGTGTCCCATTGGCAAAACATAAATGCAAAAGCACATATCAGATTAAACATGCAGAGCAGCTTTATTTAGCTGTGTTTCTGAAGACATCGCACTTGAAGTTTGCATCTGCTCTGAGTCCCACGGCAGTCGAGTGCCTGTGATTCCACCCTCTCGTTAGAGTTTGGTGTTAATTGAAAATGCTGTTGGAAGCCGTGTAGTGTTGTTGTGCTGTAGCCTGAGTGACCTCAGTGAGGTATGAAAAAAGGATCTTTTTTTCCTTTGAAGAACTCAGAGATGTCTGTCACCACGATGCTCAGGAAATTTGCTCTATTGTTATTTTAGCAGCAGAACAAACCTGGATTTGGCATCTGCAGCAGAAAGCATTGGGCCTAGGTCAGTATTTCTTGCCTAAGTTTTTGCTGTCTGGGTAGGCTCTTCTGCATGTGCATCTCCTGGCACCATGCACCACAGCAAAGACATTTGTCGTGTCCTCCTGCATCTCCTCTGGCTGGGGATCTGAAGCAAGCCAAGCTGGCTGAGAGTCTGAATTTTACCCTCCAAGCACTGCATTGCCTTCTTATTTAGCAGGAAAAAGTACTTGGCTAAGACATGGGGTTTCACACAGAAACCAAGTAAAAGCTATCATCTAGTTTTGCTCTGATGAAAGGCAAATACAGAGTAATTTGGGCTGAGTTTTCCTCTAAGTTTCTTCAGAAATGAAACCTGAAGTGACAATGAGTATGGGGAAAATTGCTCCGATGTATCCCTGGGAGCTGAAATTGCTGAGTATTGCAGAGACTCACCAAATCCCCTTATTCAGGACACAGTCTTGCAATATTGGTAGATGGGACCAAGCTGAGATTTAAAAACATCACGAACATCACAATGGGCAGACAGGGGGTTCTTTTCTATCCAACATGTGAATGGCAACTCTGGCAGGCATAATATTGCAAAATATTCCCAATGTAAAATTGATTTTAGTGACTCTGCTTGCTGTGTATACACCATGTCTGCAAACAGACAAGGGATAGAATGTTTGATGCAAGCTAATTTTAGCATCATGTGAGATATATTTACAGAGGACCTGTGTTTGGACAGATGAAGTCTATATAGGCACCAAAAGTACCTCTTTGGTCACCCAGTGGAGCAGAGAACATAGACTGGACAACTTCCTAAGAGTTCAGCCCTCTGTACCTTAGCTGGGACAATCAGTAATTAATGACCAACACATCAGCATATTTTTCATATTGTCTAGAAGAAAAATATGTGACTCTGAGCCAGGGGTCAGCTCCAGCACATCTTCCTTGAGATGAAGCACTGAGCACTGGCAAGGGCAGGCTGTGATACATCCACTTCCTTACATCAAGGCTGTGGTGGGATCTATTTTTCTGACAGGGTCAAAAACCAAAGATCTTCTGGCCACTGTGAAATACACTGTCCTGTGGGACATGCTACAGGCAACATGCGGAATGCATCTGTTGGGCCTTTTAAAGGGTGCACCTTAAAAATGAAGACAGGAGCATGCTCCATGGAGCTAAAATACCACGTACATGTCAGTGGATTTAGAGAACAGGCTCAATCAACAATGGAGCATCTGTTTGCAAAAAGCAGACAAAGCCAATAATCAGGCCTATGCTTATTTTTATATCATAATTCAGTGCTGGAGTGTGCGTGTCTGTGGCTCGACTCCTGATAAGCAGCAGACAGACAGAAACGTGGTGACCAGCTGGTGCTGCTGGCACTGCTGCCTGCACTGCAGCAGGGCTGGAGCCTGGGCAGGACAAGGCTGGTGAAAAGCCTGCAGAAAAGGGAGAGAAATTCTGTGAGAAGGGACAGGCAGCTGAGTTACATCCTGGGAGGGCAGAAAGGCAGCAGCCAGCACCTCAGGGCTGTGACACTCCAAGGGCAGGGTGTCCCCTGAGCACAGGGCAGGGCTGGCTGTGTGACCCATAGCCCAGGAGGTGGCCTTGGGGAGGACACCAGAGGCTGGAAAGCCAGAAGAACCAAATATTGGCAGGGAGAAGAAAAACAAGCCAAACATAAGTGACAAGCAGTGTTGGAATAGGAAACACTTTCTGGCTGAACTCTGAGCATAAAATGAGCGGAGAGAGCGGAAAATGTCTGAAGCAATTTGGGAAAGTTTATTGAATCCCCACGGGGAGCTCCAGATGGTTTGTGGTGAGCACGGCTTTTGTTGCTCATGCAAAAGCTGCCCTGAGTTTTCAGGAGCATTTGTGATAATGATGGTGTTTGCTTTTCTCTCTCCCTCCCTCCTTTCTCCGCTGAAGCACCACCAGGGGCTCCTCTTCCCTCCCCAGTGCCAGCACCAGCCAAGATGGACACGTCCTGCACCTCAGTTTCTCCCCTTTTTCCACATTTTTGGGGAGCTAGACTCATCCCCAGATCTGCACTTCTGGTTTATATGATCCTTGAAGGTGTCTTTGTGGCCTCTGCAATCAGCCAACGTGTTGTCCCTGAGCTGGGGGCTGTTCCATCAGGTCTGTCTCAGGCTGGTTCTGTGACCCAGCATTGCCTCCTGCCACGACTGCCTCTGCTCAGGCCTCCATCCTGTCCCCAGATGTTCCAAGGTTTAAATCATGTCTACAAGATCCCCACAGTCCAGCCACCCCCTGTGAACCCCAGGAAATGCACAGTGCAGGGGAGATCCATCTCTTCCCTGGGCTCCTTTTCTCACAGGTTCTCAATCTCAGGCTGGAGGAGCAGAGCCAGAAAGTCAACAAGTGTAGAGCAAATGAACCAAAGTACAGGGGAAGGAGGAGCTCTTGTGACTTTGTAGACCCTCTTGGAGGCAGAGAGAAGTCTTTAGTCAGTTGTACGTGCAAGCTATTATTTTCTTGCTGTTTCCAACCCTTCTTTCCCCCCCAGCTATGCTGGGCTCTCCCTGTATTCTACCTAAAGTAGGAATAAAAGTATTTGAGGCTCTCTTTTTTTTAGGCATGCATTTTTAATTGGACTGTAAATTCCACTTTGTTGTTTTCTAGAATGTTATTTTTATTTTCCAATAGAACTGTCTCTTCTTTGATGAGGGCACAGATTTATTATCCAATTTCCAGCTTTATGTTTCCCTTTTGGTCTGTTGTTTTAGCAGTTTCCTAGTTATACAGACAATCCCTTTCCCCCCATCTTTTTATGGCTGAATTTCCTCAACTCCTTATTTCTGTGCTCCTCATTAATACCCACTTCTTTTACTCAGTCTCTTCAGGATTCAGCCTGGATCCATCCATAGACCTGCATTTCCACTTTATGTCTTCTTGAGGGTGTCTTTGAGCCTTCCATAATCAGCCCCTGTACTGACATTGAGCTGTGTCACGATTACTTTATGGCTGTGTTTATGCTCTGGCCCTGCTGCACGTGCACAGAAACACTGCAAGGGCATCTGATGGGTTTATTTTCATACCCCCCTGGAGAACACAACCCCATGACCTTCAATCCAGAGCATGGTTATTAGGCAGTAGAAAAAGCCACAGCCTGTTACTAGAAAACCTGTTGGAAGCCCACACTATCCAGTGGGGTTTTAACCAAGTCTGTCTAGGGGGGCAAACTGGAGCTCAAGTTAATTTAAGCACAAATACCTTGTAACCTGGTAATTAAACCATCTCCCCAGTGCTCTGCCCTAAGGTGCTCCCCCATGGATGGGTGCAGAGGCAGCGGTGACACAGGAAGGACAAAGCTGTGCAGTGGGGGAGCAGTGTCCTGGCTTGGGGTGTCCCACAGACTAAGGGGGTGCTGGGAACCCATCCCAGTGGTGTCAGCCTAGAAACAGGCTGGGTTTAAACACCAGCCCCTGCACTGGGCCACTGGGTTTGGTGACCTTTCTGCACACACTTCCAATATTTGCTTGAGGAAATCCTTCTCTGCGTCTACCCGGGAGAAGCAACCCTCATCCTTTGATATTATTTCAGTCTGTTTGTACAAAGTGTATCTGAGTGCAGACTTCAAAGGTCACAGGAAAACTCTGTGAGTTAATTGGCCCCATTGTTTCCAATATTGCTTTTGACACTGGAAAGATTCCTTGTTATTAAACCAGGAAAAGGCTTTGTTATTAGCATCTGACACTACTTAAAAAAATTAAAATTTGTAGACAGAGAAATTGCATAGCTGGATCTCCTCTCCTGCAGAAAGTGCTGCATTATTTGCTGCAGTGGTGGGGAAGCATCAAGAGGATGAGAGAAGAAAAGCATTTGGGTTTAGCCCTGTAGCTTCATAGGCAACCCTCATATTCTCCCCGTGACCTTTAATTTCTGTTCCTCTTGCAGAAACAGCACAAATAGAAAGATCCGACTTACATTGCAAACCCATTCACTTTTTTTAGCAGCACATTAATGAATGAAGTTCAGACAAGCTCTTGTGAGCCAAGAAAGCCCAGCTGGAGTAAAGAGTTCAGCATGCTAATCCAGCTCAGGTCTCCATCCTCATCCCGGGGGGCCCTGCAGTAGCATTACTGGGTTCAGGCTCAGCTCCACAAAGCAGAAGGAGCAAAGGTGGCACCAGCAGGATTTTTGGTTTCATCAAGCCTGACATCTCTGAGATAACACATCATTTTCATCTCCATTTGAAAGCACTAATAAAAATGTGTTAGTTTGACATGAACGGTTGAGGAAGAACCTTCCAAATCCAAAACACTGATGGGAGAGCTTGAACACACCCAAATTAACTCCCATTTGTTGGGGAAGCAAGCACCTCATTACCACAGCACAGACAAGGATTATAGCAGTTCAAATCTCTGCAGTGAGCACAGTTGGGCACTGCCAGGGATGTGGCACAGGTGCTGCAGGGAAGCAGAACTGAAATGGCTCTTGTCTAGCAGGAGAGGACAGGCAGGAGCTTCCCAGCTGCAGGCAGCAAGTCACCAAAAAGAAGGTCTGAAAGGGGAAATCACACCAGCAGGAACCTGCCTTATGTCACACTTTATGTTTTAATTTCAGATCTTTTCTGTATTGTTTCTACATTCCAGCAGCAAGGGTCACAGCACGACCAGGAATAACACCATCGATTTCCAATGCTAACTTGGGTATTTTTATTGTTACAGCCCCAAGTTGTTACTGGTTGATCCTAAGGCAGGGAATCCCAGGAAGCAAAGGAGCTGAACACACTCATCCTGGCAGAGCAGCAGTTCCAGAGCAGGATGGGGGGAACTCCCAAACCCACATCCCCCCACCCTGCTGGGCACCAGCTTTGCCTGAGCAGAGTCCCAGGGCTGCCACAGCCTGGCCCATCCCCACCAGCCCTACAGCTCCAAGCAACTTCTGATATCTAGAGCTGGCTCAGCACCCAGCAGGGTCCCCCCAGCTGCCCTTGGGACATCATCACCTTGGCAGTGACACCTTTGCAGTAAATTAATTCAGGATTTTGTACAGAGCACGTGGCAGGGACCTGATGAGCTGTGTGTGCTGCTCACTGCCAGGGAGAGGCTGCTGGAAAGATCTTTTCCAAATCACCTTTAAATACATGACACACATCAAGAGGGAAACAACACAGAAACCTGATGCTGAGCACCACGGTGCCTGCAGCACCCACTGCAAATTTGCTTTCAGATGGACTGTCAAAAATCTTTGGTTTTCTCACTCAGCCCTTTGAATCTGAAGATGCTGCTCGAGTCCCAGAGCCCCCACCTGTGAGTGGGAGGGTGTCAGGGACACTGCCAGGACTCAGCTCGTGGCCCCACTGCTGCCCAGCCCACACGTGGGACCCCGAGAGAGGAATTGTTTTGCCCAGTTCAATGTGGTTTCCCCACAGACAATCTGCTTCCTCCAGACCCACTGTGGAGAGGAGGAATGCCAGCTCGTGTTCACTGCTTTATAAATAGAGTGGGAAGCAGGAAACCTTCCCTCCCTCAGCTTTTTCTGTCAGAAATCCCTTCCTTTAATATGCTGCTTAATTAAAGTCAAATTCAGCTCAGCTGCATTTAAACTCCTTTGGCATCTTCCACTCATAACAATCCCTTCCTCTTGAGCTTGCTTAACTTCCATCAAATAATTTTTTCTCAACTGAATTCACGCTACACTCAGATGATAGCTCCCAGTTTACTTTACACCACAGCCACCACACAGGAGACAGCAATTCACCTAAAATGAACCAAACGGCAGGAAAAAGACAATTCCACAAGAAAGAGAGAAAGCAAGGCCACATTCCAGAGCTGGAAGAAGGGGCTTATTCCCATATCACCTAGAGGAGAGGCTCTAAAAAAGCAAAATGTTTTATCAAAAGAAAGCTCATCAAGCCTACCCTTGCTGGACAGATTTTCTTTGTGCTCCCATCACTCCTCCAGTTCCTCAGCAAATTCCCAGTGCCCCAGGGAAGCAGGAATACCCCCCCTGAGCCTGGGGCAGTTGGAAGGAAGGAATAACCTGTCTCAGGCTGCTTTTCACTCTCCACTTTGGAGTTTATTAAAGAAAATTCACTTCACTCAGTAGATGTTATCCCATTAACCCTTCAGGAGAGCTGCCCCATGCTCCCTGGAGCAGTTTGCTCGTTTGTACTAACGAGGCATTTGTGTTATTGCTCATGTTTCTGATTGGGTGCTGTATCTCATTAATTAGCTCTGCATGAATCAATAGGAGCCACTGAACACATAATCCTTGGTAATTCATAATGCTGTGGTTGAGGAAACAGTGTCCTGAGCATTAAATAAGCAGTGATGACTGTGATAAATCTTGGAATTACCACGAGGTATCAAAGCTTTGGGGTTTGGTGTGAACAATTAAGTGGTTAGGTCAGTGCCGAGCAGAGAAGGGGCATGGTTACAGCTCTTGTCACTGATGACAAAGGTGTGAAGCACAGCACAATGTCTAACATGCATTTGTAATTGGATTTGACTCTATTAATAAAGTTTCCCTATTCCACCTCCTCTGTAATTGGAATGGTCTTCCAACTTCCCCTTCTCTGAGCTACCAGACTAATAATTTACCCACTTCAGTTCGTGATTCACTCAGTTTGTTTTGGCATAACAATGAATATTCAGCTTCATTAGTGCACATTGGGTTCCATCCAGGCTGAGGCATGCTCAGTGGGGCACTCGAGTCCCTGTGGCTCTCAGCTCGGGGTGGGGACATTCTGGAGGTGACACTTGTGCACCCCAGGAGGAGGAAGGGGAGTGGGTGGCCTGGCAGGGTGCCAGGGGGGCTGCCTCTTGTTTTTCCTCTAAGAGATGGAAAATTATTTTATTAGCTGATTGTGATAATGATGGGGAATCTGAAATTCCTCTGCAGCCGTGCTGCCGGGCAGCTCCTGGTCCCCCCACTCCCCCTGAGCTGTGTGTGGCTGTTTGTAAACTGAGTCCAGATGACAGGAAAATAATGAAAACATCTTCAGTCTGGAGCCTTTGGTCATCCCTGTCTTTTCCTTCGTTCCCTGGAATAAAGTGCTGCTTCTAAGCCAGAAAATCTGTCAGCTGTAATTAAAAAAAAAAAAAAAAAAAAAAAAAAAAAAGGAAGGAAAAACAACCATTCACAACAAATTTCAAACACTGCACATTTACAAAATGCCTACCCTAAGCAGATCTTCCCCACTATGAAAGATGTCAGTCAAGGTGGATTGTGAAGGAATTTCTACCACATCCTGAGCTTTTTTTACTCACAAAGCTCCAGCCCATGCAGCAGCTGCATCTCCCCGGGATGCTCCAGGGCTGGGGATCCCTGCACTGCCAGGAATGCTTCATGTTCCCTGCTCCTCTCTTGGTCAGTAACTGGCTGGAACTCAACAGGAAAAGCCCCATCTCACCAAAGATGGGCTCTGAAGTTATTTTCCTGAGCTCATCCTGGCACAGGACCAGGAGCACCCATCTCAGCACTGCCCCCCAGGCTCCCCCTGCTCCCCACCATCCCCTCTCCCAGCACACACAAGCACTGCATCCCAGCAAAATCTGGTTTTTTTCTTTCTGCTCAACTGCATTAAAATAGAACGATAAAAAGGCCAAAATAGGCACCTAAATCTCCCAATTACATCTTTGGCTGTGCCTGAGCACCAGCAGCACAGAGCAGTTTAATCCCCTCTGCACCAGGCACCTCCTGGGAACCTGTTGAAATCTATTACAGACCTTTGATCTTTTTCTATATAAAGTTTTTTCTGCAGAATAGATAGGATTAAGCAGAAATAAATGTTTTTCCCAGAGAACTCCATAGGGTTTTTTTTCCTTTTTTCTGCTGTCTTTTCAAAAGAGAGAATGGTACCTGCAAAGACCCTGGATTGGGGATTTTAGACTCCTGAAAGGGATCCATTTCATCAACCAGATTCAGCATCTATCAGGAGCAAATTCTCAGCATGTGGCATAAAAATCTTGTAAAACTGAACTGTTAAATATTTAGGGCAGATGACAAACAATATGTCATAATATTTGCAGAACTGCATTTGCTATTCAATGCAGCATCTCACTTAAAGCCCTGATTTTCAGAAGCATCAACACAAGAAAGAAACAATCAGTTGTCGGCTGGTATTTGGTTACATTGTAAATGAAGTGTAAGATTTAATTTGGCTTTTTTAAGTCTATTATTATATACTACATGCCAGGCAGGTATAACATTTATTAGCTAGGGCTTAGCAATGAATATTTAAGAAGCGTTCAATTAACACCCAATAATTGTAATTTTAATTGGGCTGAATTTGTATCTGAGACTTCGTTCCATTGCAGGACACCCTCTCTTTCATATTTATACCAGATATAGTTCTGCTTCCATGTAAAAAAGGAGCTGATAACCAGCAGGGAAGGAATAGAGTCAGAGAACTTGGAAACCCATGGCCAGCCAGGCCCTGCTGAGCTGCTGGGGTGCATCCCTTACACACCACTTGGATTCTTCCTAACTAATTCCTCCATTCATACACAAAAAGTTTCAGATTAGGCATGGTCTAACACTGATCTGCAAATTCTAGTTAAGCTGAGAAGGCTTTTTTTTTTTTTTTTTCCTCTAAAGAAGTTGTTTCTGGTTCCCAAATCCTTACAGAGACAGGCAGCCAGCCCCGAGCTCCGTGGCACACTGGGAAGACAAACCTGGAGTACTTTGTCATCCTGCAGGTTTTGTTATGAGCCCAGTCAGTCCCAGACGTGAGCCTGGATTTATTTCAGTTGTGGACTTGTTGCTCTGCTTCATATTTCGCTCGAGCTGTGCACCAGATGGACATCACATCAGCACTAGATTGCACTGCAGGACAATAAAGGGCAATAGAAAAATACACTTACAGCTGGGATGCCTAAACCCTGTGTTACAGAGCCTTAAAAATTTAAGCTTTCAGATGCTTTTTTCTCCCCTATATTACAGCTTAAAACACAGTTATAGCCCAAAACGTGATCATAAAAACATCATCTGAGCATGCCTGATTTATTTGGTTCCTGGGGATTTGCAGGGGGAGTTTGCTGAGTCTCCGGAGTCTGAGGCAGGTTTGGGTCAGGGTACTGGTGCTGGTGCTGGTGCTGGTGCTGGTGCTGGGCTCCCCTCCTGCTTCTCCTCCAGCAGGACTGGGGACCAGGCTGGAGCTGTGCTGGTGGGCAGGGGCCATCCCAGCTGTCCCCCCAGCTGCAGTGCTGTCACAGAGCAGAGGGAAGAATAAATACTGAGGTTTAAATCCCAACCGGTGGCAACCCACATGCAAAAAACCTGCATTGCTAATTAATCAAAGTCAACCCGAGTGCTCGGAGAGGTATCTGATAGAGGGAATGGTTTGAAGGTGAGGAGCCCAATGCTTGCAGATTCCACCTCTGCAGAGAAATGAGCCTGGGGAAAGTCAGTCTGCAGAGCCTGCGGGAGCCCTGCCCAGTCTGGGGACACTGGTGGGACTGGGGCTCACTGGGCCCCCTCAGGCAGCTTGTGCCCTTGGGGGTTGGTTGGGCTGCAGCTCACTGGTCACTTGTGGAGATCCACATTATGCTCTGAGCTGGATATTGGATACATTAAAAGTTTCTTGGCATTTTCATGGTCCTTATCTTGGTGGGAATCTACTCCTAGGAAATGATGATGCTGTTTTTTTGTTGTTGTTGTTGTTCTTTTTTAAATTAATCGAGCCTGCTTAAAAAATAAAAACGCCTGTTTCGTTTTCATCATGTATTATGCAAATTAAAAATGTAAATATCATTAAGAAATCTGTTGCTAACTTAATTTCTTTCTGCTGGAGCCCTGCTGAAGGCCTTTGATCTCATCTTAGCGCTCTGATCCGCTCCCTTGGTGGGGGTGACGCTGCCTCCTCAGATGTAAAACACCCAACACCAGAACAGCTTGTTCAGGGAAATGGCAAAGCAAACACTGCCAATTGGGCCAAGGGAGTAGGAGCTGGAAGTGAGAAGTTTCTCTCTAGGAGCTGCAGAGGGTGCAGGATGAGCTTTACCCGCGTCCCGACCCCGCTGATGGGAACACAAACCCCCAGGAGAAAAAAACCCCATCCTGGGGACAGGGACTGGGCAGGCCATGGCTGGCAGGGCTGGCACAGCTTTCCAGCCCATCCCTACCTACTGCTTATTATAAAAACAAGCCGCCATATTCCATTAATTTCTCGTTTAGTGTGAGCAAAGTGCTGATACATACATTTTAGCTGCAGTGTTTTTAATCAGTTAATTTAACCAGAAACATTAATAATGTATTTCTTTGCCACTTGACTGCTCATCTGTTAAACAGTTTATACATAGGAGAAGAATGTCACCCCCTGTGCCATGAAGTACCTAATGCAGTGCTAATTAAATAGAGTTTGGCATATTGACTATCAAAATGAGAGAAGAAGGAAATGCTGTTTCCTGGGAAGGAACCATCCTGCTGGGATGGGCTTTCTGTCCTGGGAACCCCCTCCTGGGACAAATACACCTCTCATGGCTCATTTTCTGCTTGGATTCATTCACTTGGCGTGGCTCAGCATTTACCTGGCCTCTCATTCTGCTGCAAAACCTGGAGGGCTGTGTTTCTCGGGTTGCCATCCCCTCCTGTCCCCTGCCATGGGGTCCCCAGGACCCCCCAAAGGGGAGCGGGTTGGGGAGCCAGGCTGTGACTGGAGCTGGGAGCAGTGCCAGTGGAGGCTGCAGGTGCCTTGGGGTTGTCATTACTCTGAGAAATCTGAATTTTCATGTTTGCTTTTGACCATGCTGAGGAGAAGGGGAGCTCCCGGCCACCTGAGGACTGACAGCTCTGCTGTCCCTGTCCCTGGGGAGGGTTCCAAGCAGAGCAGGAGATGTCATCTGTCGTTTGTCTGCCCAGGCCCAGGACCCATTCCTTTTTAATTCTTGCAAAAGAGATGTGTAATTAATAGAGGCAGGGTGTGAGTGTAAGCAATCCCGACACACCGGCTCTGAGGTTAATCCTCTCCCTCTGCTGGGAGTCAGCTGCTCCTCCTGGGTTTTTAGCAATTAGCATCCAGAGAGAGGAACCTGGGTGGGCAGGGGACAGCTGGGGCCCGGGAGCAGCAGCAAATTCCTGCACAGGCTCTGGCTTGTGTGATGCATGTTTATGAAGCCTGAAACTGCTCTGGATCCGTGGCAGTGCTGCGTCACATTAGGCAGTGCCACACTGAAGTGACAAGGCTGATGCATGATCAGCAGCAGTTTAGGGGGACAGGGACTCAGATCCTGCCACTCCGTGGTTCTGTCAAACTCTGAGCCATTGACAGACCTCAGAAATTATTTTCAGCTCCTTCCCAGAAGGTTTGTTTCAGTAAGTTTTCAAATTCTGTTTACTGCCTGGGCACAAAGTCTGTCCCTGTCCAGCATCCAGGGAGTCATCCCAGCAGGATGCTGGGGATAGTGGGAGGGTGGGGGCAGTGGGCTCCTGGCACATCTCCAGGACACGAGGACTTCCCAGGCAGGAAAATGGGCTCTGGACTGATGAGGTGGTGATGGGGAGAGGCCCCAGCACTGCCCTCCTCACACCCCAACTTACAGGGCACTTTTGGTCCTATTTGGATGACACCAAATAAGAACACACCAGGCATGGGGACTCCACTCCTGGCTGAGCACGGGACCACCTCCAGCTCCATTTACTTGTGGAGGACTTTGTAGTAGCAGCTCCCTGGGGAAGAGTGCAAGGAGAGATTTCTTGTGAACAAATCTGTCACTGCTTTTTTTTCTTTTCTTTTCTTTTTTTTGGGGGGTGGTGTGATATTTATTGCCTTCTGGACTTTGCCCCTTTCCCTGCATTCAGTGTTATTGCATCTGAGATGTAACACACTGAGGGGCCATCTGTGGGGGCTTCAGCTCCATTCCCAGAGCACGACCTCGTGCTCCCAAGAACTTTCTTTTACTTCCCACCAGAGTTACTTGATTTCTCTTTACTGGTATAAACACCAACCCTGGAGGGACCTAGACCATGACAGTGAAGTTCTCTCTGCAGGACTGGGCAGGTAAGCAGAAACCTTCCCAGGGAGACAGGTCCTGGAGGAGCCCCGGGAATTCATCCTGCAGCATCCCTCAGGGACAGCCACCCAACCTGTCCTGAGCAGCCTCTCTGCCAGCACTGGCCCCAAAACACAGCCCATCAGAAGAGGACAAACTGCCCTGCCACAGCCAGCGCCCCTGTTCAACAAGAAAGACATTTTGTGACCTCAGAGAAAAAAAAAATACAGAAAATACAGAAATTGGGGCAGGAGATGTTTGGGGGACGCAGGCAGGAGCGCTCGTGTCCCCCGAGGAGCTCGGGCTGGCTCCATCCTCAGCAAGAGCTCGTTCAAAACAACATTTCTTCCAGGATGTCACATGGAAAGAGACTGTCAGAAGCTGTCTAAATGTGTTAACAACACTGTCAGCGGGGGAGAGAAAAGTGTTATCAGAAATAGTTGTTCTTCAAAGCTAAGTAAGTGAGTGATTTTATAAGGAGGAAGAGATAAGAGATCACACCACACACTGAGGGCTGGTGGAATTTTCTTTCCAAGAATGAAGCTATTTGTTTTGTTAAAAAGGGGAAGAGGGGAGAAAGCGAAAACCTAAAATACTCTGACTTCCTTGACTTAGCTTGCAACAAAGCTAAAAATAACTCTGATTGCACCCAGCCAGGGCAGACACAGCTCAGGATAAGTTAAGGCACTGGAAAAGGCTTCCCACCCCCTGGCCAAGCCTCCTCCAGGCTCCCTCCTGGGGCCATTCCAAAGGTCTTGCAGCATCCTCGCCTGGAGGTGGGAGGAGGGCAGCGTGGTTGTGCTTGATGTAGAGAGACTTGGGCTGTTCTGATGGACATCAGTGGGATTTTGGGTGTTCCATGGGATCCAGTTTTTACCCTGAACAGAGAAGCTAATTTTCTGCTACTTGGTTAGAGTAAGATCCTCTGTGTTTTGCAGCTAAACTTCCCCTTCCCAACCAGCACCAGTCTCCTGGCCATGGCCCTGTGCTGCCCTTCTGGTGTAGATGAAGAGAGTTTCAAGCATTTGCTTTGGATTCTCATTTTGAATTTTTCAACCTTCCCATCTTAGCAGCAACATCAGTGGTCATCAAATAAAATAATATAAAATAATAAGACAGGAAGTTGGTTCTAATTAGTGTGTTCCTTCAGTGATGATTGACACTCTCTGGAGAGCAATTAGCCTGCTTTAAAGTTAAAAGACAACTGAATAATTATTTAACTTGCCTGGTGATTGATATTTGAAACTGAAGGAGTCAGATGTAATAATGGATGACACCATAAAAAATATGTAAAACTAAGTGATAGCAGTTGAGAGTGTTTGATCTGAGATGATACCAAGAGTTTGCACCGAGGCATCTCCCGTGGGGCTGACTGCCAGACCTGGACCCTGCTGCTCTGTACAAATATGGCATAAAAAGGTTTTCTGGGAAAAAATATACATGCAAAGAGACTCAACCTGAAGCTGTTAAACCACAGTGTGTGTTGAACAGCACATGGCATTGCAGCAGGGAGCCCGTGGGCTGGTCAAGGAAAGAGCACAGTCCCTCCCTGGATAAATTTGGCAGCAAATCTTCTCAGGAAATTCAGGAGGACATTATAAAGGGTGACAGACCTCAGCACGCTGGCTTTTATCTGTCTGCAAAGCTCTGGGAGGTACAGAGAGAAGGCAGGAGAAGCTGGGCCCTGAACAGAGAGAGGCCACACCAGAAAAAGGTCATCAGCAGCATCCATCGCTCTCAGAGACATTTCAAATACCATAAAAAAGAGGAGAGAGGCAGAAATGCTTTAGAGACAGACAGTAACACCAAAGCACCTGCAGTTTTACTGTGTCAGATGAAACTTGTTTATAGGCAGTATATAAAAATGGAAACTGTTCAGTTGTTGACTTTTAATAGCCCGTTGGCTTTCTATATTTTTCTAAGAGTGAAGTCGGAGTGAGGTGACTGTGGTCAGAGCCACACCAATCACTCTCCCTGGGGAGCACCAGGAGAGCTCAGCAAGGCTCTTTGTCCAGACACACTCATCAATCAGGCAGCTTTACATCACTTCATCTTCTCCATCATGGACTGGGGGACACTGGGAGTTCCCCAGCCCACTGCTCAGCCAGCTGATGTCCCACCCCTCACTCCCCCAATACAACAAGCTGATACTCTCCATTTTGCTCAAATGGAAAAGCTGCAACAATTATTTTCATAATTAGCTGGCTTCTCAAATTAATGCCAGTTATGCTATGTAATCATGATGAAGATTATGCATTAATCAGCTGTTTGAAGCTGGTTATTAGGCTCTTTAAATAATGATTGGAATGAACATCTCTGAAGGAGAGGCACACCAGCCAAGAGGGGCTGGGGCTGTGCTCAGCACACCCTGCTATGGCTCTGGTGAGCAACTGCAGCAGATTTCACATAGTCCCAGCACATTCAGCACCCAGCAGTATTACCAGAAATATATCACTTCTGCCTGTCTGCTCTCCCATTGCCTGGCACTAAATTCAAGGTATTGGGTGGCTGCACAGAAAATTCTTTTCTGTCAAAAAGCCTGTTATGTCCAGTTGGGCATCTGGAACGTGAATTTATTTGGGATCAAACACCAATAATCCACATACCTCATCCTTCTATGTTCCATCATAATAAGACATGCTCCAAAGCAGCCCTTGAAGGCTTTGGGCTAGGAGAAAGCCTCATGTCAGCTAGTTGATAATCAATGTAACATGAATCCAGTTATCACTGCAGGATGATACCAGAAAACAAAAAATCCTTTGCTAAAATGTTCTGAACAGTAAAGCTTTGAAAAGAAAGACAGGGATGAATCCCATGCTCACTTTAATTTTGGTTGTTGGTTCTGCTGTGTATGAGCTTTGTCACCACAAAGAAACTTAGGCTGAGCGACCAGCATGAGCAGACCTTGATGGGGATGAATTGTTTTCCCTGCACCAGTCAATAACCAAACGTTTTAGCATGAGCCAGTGAGAATGAGGCACTTGGACATTTTTCTGAGGCTCCTGCCTCCACTGCCAGGCACTCTAGATTGAAAACCTGGCTCTAAGTGTTGTGTGTGAAGATGGCATTGGACTGAAATGGGTCTCCAGAATGAACATTCAGCCTCTTTTTCTTTATTTTTCCCCCTGTTTCCCAAGTCAGTACTGAGACCTGAAAGATGTTTTTCTACCAGAGGCAGGCAGTGAACAGCTGAAATGTTTTGGGATGTTTATGCATATAAATTAATTACCACAGTCACATTACAAGTGGTGACACAGATGCATAAATTCTGCAGGGGAAAAGAAGGGAAGTCACTTGCCAGCATCACAGGGAGCAGAAAAGTCAGAGGCTTTGTGCAGCTTCCTTTGTCCCCCAGCATTGCCTCTGGCCTTTGCTCAGCCCAGGGTGTTGGTGTGGCTCCTGTGAGGACATGGCTGTCACCAGAAGTGTCAGCTTGGCTCTCCCCAAAGTGGCACCCTTGGCTTACTCCAAACTGCCACAAACCCCACAAATAATGTGTTCTGGATCCTGGAGGAGGAGTCACACATTTCCTTGGAAACTAAGAGGCCTGAGTAGACATCTGGGGTCTAAACCAAAACATTTTAGGTCTACCTTAAACTGAAGAGGAAGATCTTCCTTCTGCTAATTAACCCAGAAACCATCTGTTACCAATTGCACTTGCTTATCTTGCTCATCCATTAATTATTTGGGGTTTTTTTTAATAAGATAGAGCAAGGTTTGTGTGCCTTTCCTTGGTTCTGTAAGGTTCTGTAAGAGACAAGGACGTGGAGCTGCATAATTTCCATCTGCATTGAGTCACTTCAGTGAGAGTGGCTGTCAGTGGAGAGCTGAGGAGGAGACACACAGACACAGTGCCAAGAGACCTAGTGATGCTGTGACATGAGCCTGGTGCCCTTGGGGAGGTGTAATGGCATTAACAACTTTTGAACACGGAAAGCATGCATCCGAGATGTGCATTACTGAGCTGATAAGCCCTAGGGTAGGCAAACTTGGAAATCTCTGCTGCTCTGAATTAAGAACTTGAATAGCTAAACATGAGGAACAATAAAAGATGAGAAGGGCACTAAAAAGAGGAAGCAGCAGTGCTGAACTGCCTACAGGAGGAGCTGGAGGTGGGTGGACAAGGTGAGGAGGGCTGGAGCTTGGCATGGAGGAAAGGGCAGGGTCAGCTTTGTACCACAGCAGCTCCACCAAGCAGAAACCTGGAGCATCTCTGCAGCAGAGCAGTAAACCTGTCTGCACTTCACAACATCTGGTCCTAAAGTTTTATTGGAAGACACTTATCTGCCTCACAAAAATATTCCACAACTAAACCTGTCCCCTACTGCTCTGCAAATCTGGTGTTCTGAACACGGAGCAGGAAGGTGACACGATCCCAAATGTTTTAATGTCTTTAATTCAGCCCAGGAAATGTCCTGGAGCAAGCCTCGTTCAGCCTGCAAATATCACAGCCTTGTCCAAGAGTTTTCTTGCCATTGATACATAAGATTATAAATCATATTTTATGCGGCTTAATGCTGGTTTTGCCTCTTCTTGCAGGAGGAATCTTTGAGTATGCAGATGGCCCCAACACCCAGGTTATGAGTGCTGAGGAGCAAGCCTTCAGATTTTCTGCCAATATTATAAATAGAAACAGAACTTTGTTGCCTAACACAACACTAACCTATGACATTCAGAGGATACACTTCCATGACAGCTTTGAAGCCACTAAGAAAGGTAAGAGCACAGCACACACTTCGTAGCAGCTTTGTTTGGCCATTTATTCGGCATAAAAAGGCAGGATTGGCTACAGACCCAGCAGCTTGTTTTGTCCTGCTCTAGTCAGTGATCTAAATGAGAGGTTCCCTGGCACCTGACCTTCCAGAGGTATTTCAGTATAAGGGGAACAGCTGTTCTTTTTTCCCTCTGCAAACCTCACAAAACTCCCCTCAGTATTGTCTTCTAATCCTGAGTGCAGGTCTGCAGGCCAAGCCTTTGTTTATCTGACTGTGTCCCTGACAGTTTCAACTTCCCTCGTGTAGAAATTCTCTTCTCTTCTCAACACAGTCAGTTTTTATGATGAGATAAGAGCAGCCCACTTGAATTACTGGATGGGAAGGAAGAAGGAGGAGCCCATGGCAAAGGCTGTGGGGTTGATGAGCTGAGGGTTTATCGAGTTCACTCCTGTTTTGGCAGAAACAAAACCTTGTGCCTGAGCTCACAGTTTCACCTGTGCACAGGCGAGGTCCCTGACCCCAGCTGTCCCTTCTGAAGATGGTTTGTTGTGGAAGTTTCTTCTGAAAATGTCCCCCTGCCTCTAACCATCCTGCCCTTCCCTTCCTTTGCCAGCCTGTGACCAGCTCGCTCTGGGGGTTGTAGCAATATTTGGACCTTCCCAAGGCTCCTGCACCAATGCTGTGCAGTCCATTTGCAATGCCCTGGAAGTCCCTCACATCCAGCTTCGGTGGAAGCATCACCCTTTGGATAACAAGGACACTTTCTATGTCAACCTGTATCCTGACTACGCTTCCCTCAGCCACGCCATTCTGGACCTTGTGCAGTATTTGAAATGGAGGTCAGCCACTGTGGTTTATGATGACAGCACAGGTAGGTGAAGGAGAGGCTTCAGCACAGGAAAGCAGATCTTTAGGTGTGGGTCCTGTTCAGGAACTTTTCTAATGAACCCTTTTAGGAGCAGAACCACAGCCCACGCAGGCATCAGCGTGGGGGACGCAGGGGGTTTCTCAGGCGAGTGGTGTAGAAGGTCCTGGGATCCTTTTCCAAGGATTTAATTCTCAAAGGGCTTAGAAAGTGGGTAACTCTCAGCACCACCTCTGACAAAGGGTCAAGGGGAGGATTAAGTGCTTGAGGGGGTGATCTGGATCATTTGGCACAGCAAAGACCTTGGTGTGTGGCTGCCACTGAGGGTGCAGGTTCCCAGCCTAAAGCAAAAGCAGTTCTGGAAAGTTTTTTGTTTTCTGGTTAATTCTATAAAACACAGCTGACAAAGTTTTTCACAGAAAGAAAGCTGTTGATAGTTAAAAAAAAAAAAGAAAAAAAAAAAAAAAAGACACATTGGATAGCCTGTCCAACCTAATTCCACTAAACCAAAGGGTTTCTTTAGGGGAGGGCTGATGAGAACACGGTTTGACATTCCTCCTTTGTAAATGTGGATCACAGTATGTTCCCTTTGTGGCACATTCTAATGTATTTCTTCCACTCTGCAGAGGGACATGCTTCTCTTCTCCTCCTTGCAATAAGCATCTGCTGAATTTCTTCTTGCGACGTTAGATATCAATAATTCCTGCTTTGTTCCTTCTGCATAAAAAAGGAGTTTAATTCTAAGGGCAGCAAGAAAGTTACAAGCTGTGATTAAGTGACTATTATGACCTACACTGTTCATAAATCTAAGTGCATAATAATTTTTTTCTTTAGCTGTTGTGCATGAAAAATACTGCAGATTTTAATTTGTTGCATAGCTGGCTATCACATTCTGTCCTTTCTCAAGGGCACATTTCCTTAAGAAAATGGCATTATCTCAGAGATCTCAAAGTTTAGGACCAATCTGCTACTTTTCTCTTTCCACATAGTCCAAGGACCCCAGGGCTGGCATAGCTGGATGCAGGGAAAAGCCATTCTCTCACAGCACGAGTGCTCTGGAGCTCTCTGGGGGTTTGGTGACTTCCAGGTGACCCCTTGGCTCTGCAAGTGCCGTTTGAGGGTGATGAGGGGGGAGGTCTTTAATGGTAAAAAAAAAAAAAGGGCCAAGGCAGAGTTCCCTTTAACACTGTGAGGTTTTCTTTGTGCACTGCCTGAAGGGCTCATACGGCTGCAGGAGCTGATCATGGCCCCGTCCCGGTACAACATCCGCCTGAAAATCCGGCAGCTCCCGCTGGACTCCGACGACGCCCGCCCGCTGCTGAAGGAGATGAAGCGGGGAAGGGAATTCCGCATCATCTTCGACTGCAGCCACCTGATGGCAGCCCAGATCCCCCGGGGTGGCCGGACTGGGGGGCAGACCTGCGGCTTGGTCCCTGCCCCCCAGCCACAGAGATCTTTCACAGATTCCGTAAAATCGAGACAAAAAAAGCCCCGTGCTGGTGAGGTGAGCTGAGCTGGGCTGAGCTGGGCTGGGCTGGGAGGGACAGCATCCTCTGTCCCTTCAGGAGCACCATGTGCAATTCTTGGACTTTAAGCCAGATGTCAGTGATTTTCCATTCATTTGGTTTCTCTCCTTTCTCCCTGGGTTTCTCCGCTGGCATTTTTCACAGACCAGAAGGTTTGCTGCTCACCCCAGCACCCCCCCTCCCATTTCCAGTGCCTGTAGGTTTCAGGGTCCAGTATGAGACAGAGGAAAATGCTCTCACCAAGAATACTGAAAACCAACTGCTGGAAGTGTTGCTCATATCAGCCCAGCAAGACACTACCACATAGATTAAATAAATCCCCCTAAGGGCTGAGAAAGCAAGCACATGGAAAGAGCTCTCTTGCAGCCTGCTTGATGCAAAATGCTCAGAGAAATCAGAAAGCCTGGGAGGGATTATTAAAGAAAGCAATATAAGGGACTCATTGTCTCCTGCCTATTATTTTAACATGCAGACTGTGTTTGGTGCTGTTCACTTATTATGCAGTTTATTATAGTTTATTGTGCCATCTGCTCAGCTCATCACTGTGAGTGCAGAGTGAGGAAGATGGAAGAGAGGGGGAACTACAGGGAAAGAAGTCTTTCTAAATCCTGCCTGGTCTTTTGTGTGTGTTGGCTATTTCAGGACACAAAGCTAAACAATATTATAGAGTGTATTATATATTTTATAGTGCATTTTTACTGAGGAAAAAACTTTTCGGTATTTTCAGAGTTTGGGAGGCTGCACAAACCCAAACCTCTCTGCACACTTGTATGCTCCAGCATCCAACACCAGGAACCAGGTCCCTGGAGCCCCTTGGCTGTGCTGCCCATCCCAGTGCAGCCCCAATGGCTGCAGAAAAGGTTCCCTTAAGACTTACACTTAAATTGCCCCCACTTAGTGCTGATTTTTAACTGCACACCTTTAGGTGGCATCAAATGGTTCAAGCAAATATAGCCTGGGTTTGCCAAAGTAGCTCTGAGCAAGCACCCAGCACCCAGCCAGCCCAGACCTTGCTCCCCCAGCACAGGAGTAGCAAGGCACTTCACTCATCAGCTGCTTTTAAACTGGATTAGTATAAAAACCCCCGTGGATTAGTAAACCATGAGCAACAATACAAGAGCTGGCACAGAGACATACAGATGACATTGCCACATACTGCTCCAGTCTGGGTTCCTTGTAGTGACAGAGACATCAAACCATTCATTATTTTACCCTCTTGGACAAACAAATCATTGTAGGAACCCATCACAAAGCCAGGCCAGCTTGTGAGACCTTCCTCTCCCACCCCAGCTTCCCTGGCCTTGCTCATGTCCAGGGACTTCTTAATACTTTACAACTGTTCTCTGCCTTCCCAGAGCTCTCCCTGGCAGCTGCCTCTGCACAGTTGCTGCGCTCTGCAGTGCCCAGATGTGCCTGTCTCAACTTTGACAAAGCTCCCATCCTCCTCCTGGCAGCTGCCTGTAGCTTATCCACCAGGTTTATCACATACACCCCCAAACCCAGGTGTCTCCTGCACTCAGGCTGCCAGCACTGGGAAACTGGAGCTTGGGTCTTTACAGCAAGTCTGGGCTCTTCCCCTGGCCCTGCTCCAGCTGTAGCCTCTGGACTGGAATGATTTCTCTCTGTTGGTTTCACATCATCTAACTGATGTTTCACATAGGCAGGGATGGCTCCAGCTCTTTGCAGACCAGGAGAGAGCTCTGCCAATCCCCCAGCAAGGCAAGGAGGGGGAGGAAGGGTCAGAAAACGTGGCATAAAGTCACACTCTGGAGTCAGAGTCTCCAGGCTTGTAATCTAGATCCTTTCCTTTTCCCTTGCTTCTTGACATCTTTCTTCTTTTCAAACTGTCACTTCCTTCCTTGGAGCTAAATTCTGCCCTAGTAATTCTAGCAAAAACCAGAGGGGTAAATACTTCCTGGGGACTTGAAGCTTTTTTCCCATCGGCTGAGGCTTTAAAGTGTTCTTGCATGTGTTTTCTCCAGAAATTGTGCTCACAGAACCAGTATCCCAGTCAAAACCGTGGCTATCTCTGTCCTTTAGCCCAGCCCCAGCTTCAAGGTGTCCCTTCTCACAGACAGACACACAACCTTCCCCCTGAGGTCCCCTCAGCCCACGGTCCTGCTCTGGCAAACCTCACAGAGCAGCCTCTTCTCTCCACGGCTCAGTTATGCAGATCCCAACAATCTGCAGGAAAAAACCTTCATGTCAGGGCTGGGAGAGCCAGAGCCTGGGCTGGCCAAGAGCCTTTGGGTCCAGATCATGATCTCCCAGGGCTGTGGGATGGGAGATGTTCCTGTTCCCATCCCTTGGCCTCTCCTTTCACTGACCCATTTCTAAACCAGGCACTACCTTAGAATCTGGATATTCCACACAGGAAAAAGGGACTCACAGGGAAAAGCTGCAGGGACAGGTTATCCATGGGGGCACTGAGGGGAGGGAATGCAGAGCACCAGCACCACACACCTGAGAAACAAAAACCCTTTCACTGAGTTTCTCAGCCAGTACATGGGCTCAGGATGACCAGAGGTTGCTCAGTGGTCTGCACAGGTTTACACTGAAACTTCGCTGTTTCAGAAAGGTTTGAGGACCACAGCTCAGCTCAGCACTTCAGCACATGCCTCTTGCTGGCTAAGCACAGGCGTAGCAGTGCCATGGGATGGATCCAGCATCCAGCTTCTGTCTTTCTGGGTCTGTCTCTGTCACATTTACCAGATCAGCTCTTTCGAGGTTTATGTTGTGTGACTGTTGTTACGTTCTTGTATCCACTCTTACTAACCTCCTTTCCCTGCTCTCCTCAAGGCCATGGCAATGGGAATGATGACAGAATACTACCACTTCATCTTCACCACTCTGGTAAAGTACCCAATCCATGCAAATGTGTTTTCCCCTCCCTGCTGAGCAGAATGGGAAGAGAGGAGGAGGCAGAGGGGTGGGCTGGTGTCCTGTCCTGGGGGTGCATTGCAGGACATTGAAGCAGTGGGGTGGAAGAAGGAAGGGAAAGGGAGGTCTGGTACCCTAACAGAAGGTGAGAGCAGGGCCAGAGGGGTCTTCAGGTGGGAATCAGATCACAGTGATTTGGCTGTAACATCTGCAATGGCAGCACTGACCGGGTGCTCAGCCTGAGAGCCATCAGTCTTTCCTCTTGCTGCTTTCGGGCTGGCTGACTCCTTTGGAGCTGCTCTGGCTTTGCACAGATGTAGGTTCTGGTTTTATTTTCTCTCCCTGTCACTTTGATTTCAGCACAGCTACCCAGGCACTGAAAGGAGCTCCTACCCAGGAGCACGTGTGGGAACCCGCAAGGTCGCGGTTCCCCAGACAGGATGAGATGGGGCTGAGTCACAGGAAAAACTGGGGCTGTGTTCCTCTGTCTTCACCTCGGTCTCCCTTAAAAGCCAGGAGCAGCCCTGCTGTGGTCAATAGCTCAGTGCTGAAGGTTTATTTTGCATGAGAAGAACTCAGCTTGAAATTAACTCCACTCTCATTAAACACGGGCCAGTTCTTCTCCGACTCCAGGAGGCAATGTGGTTTGGGGTTTTTGGCATGCCACTTCTGTTCCCATTTTGGATGCTATTGTCTGGTATACCGTTGAATTTTGTGTGATTTTGAAAATCCAATTTATCTCTTTGCCTCCAGGAAAGAATCAGACTAAAGTAACCCTTAAAAACTGCAGAATTTATTTTCCAAATGCGAAAGACATTTTAATTACCCCTGCTGCCATTATCTATTCCAGGCAGCTTTCAGCATTTCCCAGATAACCTCCTATTAATCAGCCCCAGCTGAGCCTAGAGTACATTTCTTATGTAGGTACAGCCTGGAGGTGGGAGAAGAAGAATTATAATAAATTAATAGATAAGCAATCACAATTAATGCTGCTTTCCTGAAATAACAGTTATATCATGGGAAAGATATTTTAATCTGTCACTCCTTAAGGCAATGTTTTCCTAGCTTGCAATGCATGTGCTTCAGCTTCTCTGGTACTAGACCCATGGGGTGCTAATGAATTAGTCTATTATGTTACACTGAATGTTTCTAAAAGGTCCCCAGTCAATACTGAGTACAGTGTATCAACACTTGGCATGAAATGCTTCAACATTTTGCTAGGCAGCAAGACTACAGTTCACTGACTTCAGCCTGAAGAGCAGCATCAGCCTTTCCTACCAGAGGAGGAGGAATTCTTCTGCTGAGCCTTTGCCTGATGGATGCACAGCTTGTACACCCTGCACGCTCCCAAGCAGTGACAATCCCCTTCAACTCAACTCCAGGAATTTCTGAGCATCTTGTCAAAATGAGCCCCCACAAATGCAGAAGCTTCCCCACTGTCTGCTGCCTCTGCTCCAGGAGCTCCAGGCAGACACAGGAATCTCTTCCCATGCTTTGGGTCAAGGTGAACAAAACCTGACTCGCCTTCTCCCAGTCAAACCAGGAACTGGTCCAGTTTGCCACTGGTGCTGATCACCAGGTGCTCCTGTTAAACCCAGTGGACCCGGGGCCCGTGACACAGCACCAGTAGGATGGAGAGAAAAATTAATTCTGCAGTGCAGAAAATAATCAGTGAAAGGGGATGTAGATGAGGTGGAAAATAGAACCAGATGTTTCAACTTGTCACTGTGCAGAAGCAGAAAATACAGAAGAAACTGATATGGCAATTCCCCCCATCAACCTCTCTGTGTCCTGACTCTCAGCTCTTTATTATCCTCCAATTCCAGTAAATAATAAATCAGGTTGCAGCTGAGATTTAAACTGGAACCAAGAAGGGTCCTGGTGGGAGGTTGGCTTCTATAGAACTTGGTGAAGTGAAGGGTCAGTGGAGAGGGCACCCAAAATACCAGGAGGATCAAAAATGTGGCCAGGGCTGGATGGAGACTGACCATGAGGCTTGGAGCTTGGTGGATCAGCTTCGTCACAAATGGTCACATTCTGGAGGGGACATGATCTGATTTTGCAATGAAAAATTATTTCCCTACAGCAA
The DNA here is from genome assembly GCA_038090715.1 of Florisuga fusca. Taxonomy (NCBI): domain Eukaryota; kingdom Metazoa; phylum Chordata; class Aves; order Apodiformes; family Trochilidae; genus Florisuga; species Florisuga fusca. Next base: position 2,081,681 of record JAAWXA010000045.1, read on the forward strand.
TTTCCAGAATACAAACTGAAGCGTCTGACAAAAAGTTATGAATTCTGAAAAAATAAATCTACTGCTGTGGTCAGGCACAGGACTGCTCCAAGCATCTGTCTGAGGTTAAACAAGTGTTTGCCCTTCGTTACTGGAAGTCATTTAAAAGTCAACATCACAGCCTGGTTTTTACAATGCCCTTTAACAAAACGTGGAGGTTTGTACTTGCAATATTTCAGGGGAAAAAAAAAAATCCCAAACAACCAAGACCCTGAACTCCATTGTGGGTGTGATTAATGACTTGGTCCCCAGCTGCACCTGCAGATTAAACTGTGGCATCCATCAGCAGCATGCCTTGGGGGTGCAAAGTCAGAGGCCAGTGCTTAAGGAAAAGATCAAACCTCCAAAGCTTATTAAAGCAAAACAGCTGTAAGAACTTCCAGCTCTCCCACTGAGAATGAAGTCTGGGTTTCTAGCAAGTGCTGATTTTGTTACGCTTTGCTTAGGGCAGTGTGGTTTAGGGCCAGTGCTTTTCCAGCTCCCCCATGGACAGGACAGAGCTTGCTGGTGACAGACACTGTGTCTGGGTGAGCCCACAGCCTGGCCATGTAAAGCCACAGCCTCCCAGTAAAGCCACGTTATACAAACCAGCAACAGCCACGTCATCTCATGCTGTATTTAAACTCTTTCCTATAATCCCAGGTGAGAGCAGTGAACATCATTCCCCTATTCCCCTCTCACCCTCTGTCACAGCAGACACTGGTGTTGCCTCCTCACATTTTTACTACCACTGAACAACTGCAGAACCTGTTCAGGATAAACTCGAATCAGATCTGTCCCATCCAACAAATTATTCCCATTAACAAAGTCCCATCCCGACTGCCATTCTCCCTCATTTCCTCTCACAGCCAGGCACCCTGGGTTTTTGCTGAGCAGATCAGCTGCTGTCTAACCTCAAACTGCTCAGACTAGTTACTGAGCGCTGGAGTTAATCCCTGGAGTTAATATTCTGACGTGAGGCAGAGCCAAGAGATGCATTAAAGAGCAGGGGCAGAGGCCTCCCAGAGCCCCTCTCACTGCCAAGCAGTGCTGGTGGGCTGGCTGCCAGCAGAGCTGAGCACTGCCTGGCTGGGGCTTTTATAAATTGTATAAAGGGCACTCTCATTCATTTGCAGACTGTGTAGGCTGGTCGTAATGTCAAGAAATGCGTCTTAGTTCCTCTTTGATAGCTGTCTGCAAATTGGCATTCTGCACTGAGTTACTCTGTCATCTGCAGCACCCTGCGGGCTTCAACACTCCCAGAAAATCCTCCACGGAAAGGCCCCCGGGATACAGGACCTCTGCCTTATTTCCAAGCCTCTTTTTTTTTTTTTTTCATGGCTACAGAGTTCTGGGTTGCTCCTTACAATTCACTTGTTTCTTTTATGCAGAGAGGGAGTCCTTTGCCAGGAGTTTCCCTCTGCTGTGTGGGGGTGAATTTGCACAAATGAGACCCAAATCCCACTGAATTCCACTGTCACCCGTGGGTCTCCGCAGGCAGCGTCTGACAGCACAACCCCCCCACCCACCAGGGCACCCTTCTGCCTCCACCTTCAGCAGGGCCTGCCATGAACCCGTGCAGAACAGACAAACCCAGCAAAGCTGAATAAAATGTTTAAACTGGTTTCTCTCTTTCAAGGATCTTTATGCATTAGACCTAGAACCATATCGCTACTCGGGAGTCAACCTGACCGGCTTCCGGATCCTCAACGTGGAGAACCCCCACGTGTCCTCCATCATTGAGAAGTGGTCCATGGAGAGGCTGCAATCAGCACCCAAGGCAGAGCTGGGCCTGCTCAGTGGCGTGATGATGGTATGGGGAGTCTGGGATGCAAGACCAGAGGGAAGGGTTGAATGTTATAGTTGTTGGTTCTGACCCAGAAAGAGCCAGGCTGTGTGCCCCAAAATTCAGGGAAGGAGCTCTGTGCAGCTGCCCTCCATGAGCCAAGCTCCAGGTTAGGGCAGAACCACCTTGCCAGTCCCTCTGTCCATCCCTGAGAATCCCAGAAATGCTCCCATCCCACTGGATGAGCCAGACATCCAGGACCTGTCCCCCCAGGGCTCGCAGGGCTCCAGCTGCTGCCACCTCCCCAGGTGGGGCTGGGAGCACAGACACGGCTGGACTGCAGCAGGGGAGTTGCTGAGATTGATGCTAGGAGAAAGAGCCAAAGCTCTGCCCAGGGACGAGCTTTGCTGCAGCTTTGATGACTCCTTTTAGGGTCTGATGGCAGCTCTGCTCCGCTGAGTTACTGCTGGGAAGGTTCAGCACCTGCTCGCCCATCTGTCTTCCCCGGGAGGCTGTCTCCGACCCCCGTAATTGCTGAAGGGCTCCCTCCTTCCCTCTCCCTTTAGATCTGCCAGAACCCCCCCCACAAGTGGCAAAGCTTCACAGACTTTCACCTTGAAACAGCTCCTCATATCCGTCCTGGTTTTTTGTTGGGTTTTTTTTTCCCTCAGTGGAGAGCCCCACGCTTCTCCTTCAGCCTTCTGCCTTTCATTGCCCATAACTGCAGCATCCCACTGCCTGCAGCTCTGCTGGCTTCCCCCACCACTGCCTCCTCTCCCTCTTTCTTTGCATCTTCAGAGGGGATCCTCCCTTCATTTATGTTTGCCTGGTGTCTGGTCCAGCTGGGCATTACAGTGTGTAATTCACCCCAGAATTGCTGAGACACATTCTTGCACCCCCTCTCCCCCAGCCCCAGACACAAGCCCACGAGATGCAGGTCGAGTGCCTGCTCTTCATGCTTGGGTGCTGCAGGAAGGGAAGGTCACAGGGATGTCTGTCAACATGGGAGGATTTTCTCTAGGGTCACGTCCTATTAGCTATTTGCCCAGTTATTTGCTGTATTATTTTGTTTTAGAGTGTTTTATTATGCAGCTGCTACACCCACGTCTGTTTTGTAGCTTTTTGAAGCCAGAAAATAATATATTTTCACTAGAAGGTCTTGCCATATCGGAGTGAAAAATAATCCAATTCTCTTGATCAGTGTTTGGAGGTGAGAATGGGCATCTCAAATTGAATCTCAACCCATCACATCATATGAAATAAAAAGAAAAAAAGAATAGAAAAAAGTTTAGAACTGGCTAGCTTACTTGATTGACAATACAGTAGTAAATGTGCTAGAAATAACCAGAATAGATGCACTGAGACAAACAACATTGCCACGATCTCTGGTTTTAGACTGTGTCTAAAGAGACTAAAGAGACACCAGACGGAAAAACATGCTCCTGAGGCTTTGTCATGTGCAGAGCTACCTGTTCCCAGGGATGTGTTGTGCCTGAGAGATCAGCCCAGAAATTTATACAAGTCCTGTGTGGGAGCACAATCTCTTGAGATCCCAGGGAATCTCCTGAGAGCCTTTCCCCCAGGTGCTGTCTGCAGGGTCAGGCACCCAGGAGGTGGGATGGTGTGCAGACCCTCAGGTCTGTTGGAAACTTCCAGGATGTTCTTGCAGCTTCTCCTGCAACACCTTCCAGACCTCCCCCTGCTTTGCTGCCTGGATGCTCCCTTGCTCTGGAACCACAACCAACACAAACTCTGTCCCCCTCTACTTTAGACAGACGCTGCTCTGCTGTACGATGCGGTGCACGTGGTCTCCGTCTGCTACCAGAGAGCCCCTCAGATGACAGTGAATTCCCTGCAGTGCCACCGCCACAAAGCCTGGAGGTTCGGTGGCCGCTTCATGAATTTCATAAAGGAGGTAAGAGGATGATTTGCAGCCCTAACTGCTTCCCACTAACACAAAACTTCCCCAGCAGCCGCCCAGCTGCTCGGCGCGCAGGAAGGGAGGGAGCACGTGGCTGAGGCTTGGCAGGTACAGGGTTATAAAAAAATCCCCCCCACACCTGGGCAGGTGCACAGGCACACACCATGATGCTGAGTGCACCCAGGGAGGAAAAATTCTGTCCTTGCTTTCAACATACCACCCGTTCAGCCATGCCAAATGATCCAAACCAAGCTGAGCTCTCCCACGCCATCACCCAGACTCGCCCTGGTCTCCTCTTGCACCAGGAGCACCCGAACTGCCCCGAGGCTGCTTCTCAGCAAAGCAGCAGCCATTTGCCTTCTACAGGAACATTTTCTCGGGGCCCAGAGAGGGCATTGTGCAGCTCAGTCCTGGGGGTGAGGCTGGCAGGGCTATGTGTCCCCTGCCTCTCCACTGCCTGGGCTTTGGCAGAGCAGTGGATTTAGTGAGAGGGTACCAGGGAATCAAGGAAGCAGCGTTGTTCCCTCTCTGTTTCAGTCATTTTGATTTCTCTGTTTAGCCAATATAACTGTTTGTTTGCTTCTGGCTTAAGCACACAAGGAGACTCAGCCCACGGGTGTTGCTGAGCAGTGAGCTCACCAAGAGACAGCAGGGCAGGGAGGGGGCTGGCACCCCCCCAAAGAGCCCCAGGCACGCACCCTTCCACACACCCCAGGGTTTGCTGTGTCTACCAAAAGGAGCCTTCACATAAGACAAAAATGAAGGCAGAGCTGCAGGGAGATGCTGCAAACACTACCAGATAGGTCCTTAGGAGAAAACCCCCTCAGTTCCCCCACGGCCTTTTTAAACTTTTACGCCTCTGGCTCTTCACGTGGGGAGGTAGGAAACTGGCTGCAGTCTGGGGCACACCCAATGGACTGGGTATAAAATCCCATAAAGTTTTTAAACAGAAATATGCTGTTCATTGTTGCTATGATTTTCCTGCAGTATCACCCGGGGGTCCCCAGCCAGGCACCAGGTGCTGCCCAAGCTGCAGGGCATAGGGGAGGAGAAAGGAAGAATGATTCCCTGTGAGGAGAGAATGAACTTTTTCTTAATAGGCACTGAAGATGCTATCTCTCCTCTCCCTCTCTCCCTCTCCTTTTTCATGTTTTGTTCTTTTCTGCAGAAAGCTGCTCCAGCTGGCTGCCAAAAGAGACTGTAAATAATTTGTTTGGTTGGCTCCTTTTGCAAATTACCCTGAGCCGCACACTCCGGTGCCTGCCTGTTGTTTCCCTTCCTGGCACGGTGTCAGCTCGTTGCAGGGATGAGTTTCCTCCCCATCACAAGCAGAACACGCAGCACTTGCTCCCTCTCAGCTCTGTCAAGACAAAGCAGGGCAGGGAGGGCCTGTCCTCAGCCCCACTCGCCCCTTGGGCACGCCCAGGCTGCAGCCCCGGTGCCCCTGGATCGCTGCAGAGGTGTCACTCGGGGTGTCACCCTACCTGTGGCCGGTGGCCCTGCCAGCCCTGGCGATGCCGTGAGCCCGGTGCTGCTCTCTCCCAGCCCCGCCAGGCTCAGTGCCACCTCTGCTCCAGCCGGGACCGGGACACAACAGTGTTTTCCCTGGCTCCCGGGGGGCTCCGTGTCCCTCCCATGTGAGCAAACCGAGTACAGCCCTCCCCAAAAGCCAGGGGTGGCGAGACTGGGAGCAAGGCTGTCATTACTCCTCGGGAAATAATGAGGAAGAGACAGAGGATGTCTGGGAAATACGCCAGTCATTCCCCCCACCCCCAGGAGAATCCAGTATGGCACCTTCATGATCACACGGGGGAATTTGCAGCTCCCCCTCCCACAAAGGGAGCAGATTCACGGCGAGGGGGGGGCTCAGGGCAGGGATCCCCCATCCCAGCTGAGATGGGACCAAGGGGCAGGGAAAGGTGCCAGAGCCCCACACCCCTGCGGGACCATCCTCCCCGGGCCAGGTGCTCACAGCACATCCCAGCAGCATCCCTGGCAGAGCAGGCACTGTGTACCATGCTGTCCTTTAGCACCTGTTCTGCTAACACAGCTTGTGCCTGACACTTGGGGCTCTTTTCGCTTCCTAAAGCAGAGAGATTCAGTCTGGTGTGAGGTGGAAAACAAACAGCACCGCAGCATCGTTCTGGTTGAAATGAAGCTGGGTATCTTTACCCTGAGTTCCTGCTCTGAGCAAAACTAGCTCCCAAGTCAGACCAGGTTGTGCAGGACCTCATCCCATCAAGCTTTGTCAATCTGCAGGATTGGGGCTTCCCTGGACCCTCTGGGCACCTTCCCTGTGCTCACTCTGCCAAAACCTGACCCAGGGCTCCTGGCACAGCACAGACCCACCAGGTCCCTCTGCCTCTTCCACAGCAACACAGCCTCTTCTGCTCCACTTTTCATCTGAAAGGAGGGAGGGAAGCATTTAGAACATTTTTGCTTCCACACACCTTGGAAGCATCATCATGTTCACACAAAAAAAAAGGTTTATTTATGAACTTGACTGGAGTCCCAAAGCCGGGCTCCCTGCAGCCTGGCATTTATCAGTACTACAAGGATAAATGCAGCACACAAGGATGCCATGATAAATGCAAGCAGTTTTCTACTGAGTCATCATGTCCCACAACAGCTGGTGAACACAAAAGGTGCAAACAAAAATTGTAGCAAGGACTGCAAGAGAGTTAAGAAAATTCCCGGCTCCATCTGCAGTCTGACCAGTGACAGAGGTGATTATTAATTAATCACGCTCTGTGGGGAGAGAGAACCAATGTAAGGATTGATCAAAAGAACATAGAGTGGAGGGCAAAAGATTATTTACAATACCAAGTAACAGCCCTGCTACTTTTTTCCCTTCCACAGGCCCAATGGGAAGGATTAACAGGACGGATTGTCTTTAATAAAACCAGTGGTTTGCGCACAGATTTTGATTTGGATATCATCAGCCTCAAAGAAGATGGTCTTGAAAAGGTAGGCAGGGTTTGTCTCCTCTCCATATGGCTAAGTCAAACTCTGATACTCAGGCAACAGAGAAACTGGTTGCTGGTTGTATTGTTTCCAGGTTTTCTGGTTTTTTTCTGTAAAAGGATATTTACTTTGTGGGATTTCTCAGATCCTTTTCCATGTCTCAGCCGTGACTCACTACCCTGAAGACAGTGTGTGGGATTAGAGCTACCAGCTGCACAAGTGCTTGTGGCACTTTCCTGGGATAATGGGAGCAGAAGAAACTTACTGAGCAGCCATTAACCTTTCCTTGCCCAGGCCAAAGGTGGCAGGAGTAAAGCCTGTCTCACCTCCCATCTTGCTTACAAAATGTTATTTTTCCCCTGAGGAGGCAGCAGCTCTTGAAAGCATCATCTCAGTGTGATTTCCCACAATGAAAATTGCCTGAGGCTTTGAAATGGCAGCAGCTTATTACAGCTTGGATTTTGGAGGAGGATGCCATGTGTATTCTTGTTTATTTCTTTTCTGTGTTAGCTTAGGGACAACGAGAAAAAAAGCAATGTGTGCTTTTGCCAGGCTGGCTGGAGGGGTCCCACTTGGTGGCCGTGTTTGCCTGGCCACCCAGAGGAGACCATCAGAAAGGCCACAGCCTCAGATCCTCCCAATTAGTGCAAATCTCCTCTAGTCACAGAAATACAACCTGCAAATCTGCTTCTTGGTTGTTCACGGGGCTTTAATTTCCTTTTCTTCGATGACTTTAAAAACCAAAAAAAAAAAAAAAGGCAACGTGGAAAGCACTAAAGCTCCTAGAACCCAGGGTTCAAGGTGAGATCAGGTCGTTTAAAATAAAAGAGAGAAGCAAAGTGGCCCAGAGTGAACCAAGGGGACAGCTGATAGGAACACCAGCCCTGCCCAGGGCTGTGCCCTCCTCAGGCTTCCTGCCAGGCTGGGAGGGCTCCCAAAGCCCAACCCTCTGCAGGGAATTCTGAGTCCCCCTTCTGCTGAAGCCATCCTGCAGGCTGACAGGAGAAAATTGGCTGCTGGACAAGCAAATGCCTTTCTAGAGCAGAGTCTGCTGCTTTTCGACGCACACAAGGTGGCTGCTGGCAGGCAGGGATGAGTCCTGGAACCTTTGGGCATGGAGACAGGTTCTGGTACCAGGGGAAGTGTCAGCCCCGAGCAGAGAGAGGGAGTTTTCAATTAACCATGCAGCAAGCAGCCAGCTTGGTTCTGGACAGGGAATTAATCAGGAGCAGGTAGACAGCCCCAAGGCAGGAGGCAGGAGTTTGATCAACATCCCTGCTTGGAGGGGACAGATCTTTGCAGAGTGAAGCTCCCCAGGACCAAACAACTTGGCTCCTCCATTCCCCCCTTTTTTACAGTTTGTTTTTCCTTCGCTTTGAAGGGAATCGTTGCCATCCTTTCCCACCAGGGCAGAAGTTCTTTGCTTCGTGTAAAAAAAAATCTCAAGGTCACCACAGCACTCTCCTAGTGGGTATTTTGCAGTGTCAAATACAGAACAAGGAAAACATTTCAAATCAACCCAATGACCTTCAGCCTCTGCTGCCATCAGCAGAGCCTGCACGGGCAGGAGGCAGGAGAGGAGCAGGGGAAGATGCTTCCTTCTCACAAGTGCTGAGCAGGAGATGATCCTTCTAGCTTGACTTCTTTTTTTTCCAAAATATTTTGCTTATAGTCTAAACTGAAAAACCCCAATACATCCTTCTGGAGTGCAGGGGCACCACGGGACTGCCAGAGAGCTGTGTGGGTAGAACAAAAGGAAAAAGTGTGAGTGGTTGGATACCATGTGAATCTAAATGTTTAAGTACAACTGCAATATCTATCTGTCAAACTAATGCTCCTCAGGTGTACTGGAGAGGAGCTGGCACCAGCTGTATTTATTGCTATTGTGTGTCACATAAAGCCCATAGGAAGCTGCCAAACCTTGATGCATTCTCTGTTCAGCCGTTCAACTTTTGTCTCCAACAATTCAGAGATTTCACAGTTCCCACTATTTTTTTTTTTTTTTTTTGAAAGCTTCTTGTCAGCTCTAGAGGGGTTTTAAAGTATCAATGTCAAATCTCTGTTGAAGCTAGGTTTCTGTCAATAGTTAATCTGAAATAACAAAACACCAAACTACAAACAAATCTCACACGGATTGTGCTTTATGTATAATAGCTTATGTTTGTTGAGCTTTCGGATTGAGCTCCTGATCCTTATACCTCCTGGATGTTCCAGGGATTACAGGAGTATTAACTAAACCTAATTACATGTAGTTTGACTATCTGACTTGCACAGTTCTCTTAATACACTTTTTTTCTTTTTCTTTCCTGTTTTAATATTTTAAACTGATTAATTCAGTTTTAAGTGCTGTGTATTTAATTTTCTTAAAGGAAACCTAGCAAGGCACAGTTAGCTGAGCCTGCAGCACTGCTAGCAAGGGCCTCTTAGACTTACTTCTCTTTTCTCATGCACAATAATCATCTTTTGACACTGCAGCTGTTGTGTGATCGAAGGAAGAGACAGGGAACTGCTTAGGTTTTACCTGAAATATTTAAAGCCTTTCACAAAGTTCATGGAAACTCTTCTAGAATTTATGACATTTTTTTGCCAGGCAGCATTGCTCATTACAAAGTCTCTTTTTGGGGATGCAGCAAAACCAAGTTCTCTCCTTGGACTGCTGAAGGGGTTGAAGAATCTTAAAATAGTAATAAATAAAATATTGGAAGTGCCTGGCTCCCCAGTGGGTTTGAGCTGTCTGCTTTTTGTTTCTGAGCTCCATCTCACAGTTTGACCCTACAGATAGATTATTCTGTTCCTATTTCCAGGTGGGGTTTTTGTTTTTTCTCCCTGTCAGGCTGGCCATGTGGCCACCCTGCTCTCTTTGCTGGCAGCAATCCATATTCCTCCAGCTTTCCTGACACTTTATCTCACTGTCACAGTCCTTTAGCCAGTCCTGCCTTCAAAGTTTGTTCCAAAGCCTCCCTGCACTGTGGAGATCAGGTTAACAGGCTTAGAGTTGCCCAGATGACTCCTCTTAAATAGAGACACGTTTTGCTATTTCTGGGTCAATAGACTCCTGCAAAGTCTAATAATTTCTTCAAATTGACAGCTTGAGAAAAACAGAGCACCTCAAATTGATGAGGACCGTAGCTGGGTGTGACTGCACCCGGGTGCAGCCAGTCTCCTGCCATTCCCTGCTCCAGGTTTGCCACCAGGAGCACTGAACTTCCCTGCAGGGGTTTGCCACAGTGCAGAGGATAGGAATGGTCCCTACCAGGGATTTGGAAGCCTGCTACTTAGGTGATAAAAAATGTTACTTTCAGCTTTGCTTCTGTTGACTGTAGATGAAAGCAGCGAGCTCCGTTTCCCAGGCCCGTAGGATGCTGAGAGTAAGTGCAGAATGTAAGGCAGATGTTCACATGTTCATTTGTTTCCTTTGTTTCAGGTTGGAGCCTGGAGTCCTTCTGATGGTTTGAACATCACAGAAATTTCCAAAGGACGAGGGCCTAACGTCACGGACTCCCTGAGCAACAGATCTCTGATTGTCACCACAGTCCTGGTAGGAGATTTCAAGCTTCTCTTTTTCCTCCACCCACAAACCTCAGGGATATCTCTGAAAACCCCACAGCACCCGGCACAGACCTGATAATCCCTCCAGAAATCTCAGCAGCAGCACAGAGCCCCCGGGCTGGGTTCTGTGAAGGAATAAGACAAAGGAAGGAAAAAGACAAGGGAAGGAATAAGAGAAAGAAAGTGACCAGAGGAGAACAGAGAGAGGGAAGGTTTGGTCTAGGGCAGAAGAGATGGATCCAAAGGTCTTGTACGACTCTGCAAGAGGTTAGCAGAGTGGAGGCAGACAGAATGTGAGCCAAATAGAGACACTGCTGCACCTCTTCTCCCAAATCAGCCACCCCTCCTAACACACTGCCCACTCAGCACGCAGATAAGTTCAGGACTGGAATATCAGTCCTGCAGTTCCCTAGCCTGCAGGAGGGAGGAATGTGCTTAGGCTCAAGCTCTGCAGTAATTGCATTGTCATCTATTTGGTTCTAAAAAAAAGAAAACACAACCCTAAATTTTATTTGCATTTGCAACACCCCCTTGTACTTCCACACTGGTGTAAAGGGGCTGTAGAAAAGCCACAGGAGGAGCATTTAAAAGGGAAAGCATGAAAGGTTATTTTTTCCCCTTTTGCTCATATTGCAGTGACTTGTTGGAAGAGAAATATTACCCCGGCAGCCAGTGCCACTCTCCCCAAGCAATATGGGAACTGTGAAGTTATGAAATTGAGGGCACCTTCACTGAGAAATCGATTAGCAAACTGAGAGAGCTTGTGAATTGGATGTCTGGCCATTTTCAGTAATAAATTGTGAAATAGTCCGTGAATAAGTGGTTCACAGAGTTCAGAATTACCCCCTAGGAAATGTTTGAGACCTGGAGATGCATTACTGAAGCAAGCGTCGCCCTAATGTTCAGTGTTTGGGCTGTTAAATATGTATGTAATCCCTACAGCACTTCCCCAAATTAATACTGCTTTATGGCTGCTCTGGAGCCACTGTATCTGTCTCTGGATCCATAGATTCAGCAGATTCCCAAACAAAGCACCAATTCCACAGCAGAAGGTTGAGGGGGTGGCCAGGGAGAGCAGGATCTGACGGAGCTGCACGTGCCAAGCTCAACTCTTGATGTTTTCAGCCTTGCTTTCTCCTTCTGCAAATCGAGCTCCAAGTGTTCCCTTGTGCCCCCCTGCCCAGAACTGGGGGACACTGAGGGGGTGGCAGAGGGCTCACGGCACAGGTGCTGGTGCTTGGCACTGCTGGGACTGAAGACACCCCAAAACCTTCCCATGCAGCCCCAGCTGGAGCAGATGGCACAGACAGGGACCCGTTTCCATCAGCTAGTGCAGGCCAAGAGGCAGGTGAGCTGCACTGGGGGCTGTGTAGGGCTGCCCCAGCCAGACACAGCTCCCTCCCCCCTGGATTTATCCCTCCAGCCTCTTGCTGGCTGCAGGGAAGGGCAGGGACTGTGTGAGCATCCCTGGCACTGCTGCTGCACAGGGCTCGGGGCTGACTTTGTCCTCCCCACTGCTATTGTTTTTCAACACTCATAATTTCCAGAGCATGAAATGGTTATTTTTCTCCCTGAAATCCTACCAAATGGAAAACAGTTGGCTGCTCGGAAGAGACGAAATTAAATTTTGTGGGGTAAACAAGGTTGCTAATTAGCCGATGTGCTGTGCAAAGTTAATTTATTCCCCACGTGTCACAGTGCCAGCCCTGCTGGGAGAGCCAGAGCCTCGTGGCTGGGGCTGACCCAGGGGATGCTCCCACCCTGATGGAAGCCGGGACCCCAACTGACCTTTAAGGGGGGACTTTTTGCCTCCCCACGTGCAGGAAGAGCCCTTTGTCATGTTCCGTAAATCCGACACGGCCCTCTTTGGGAATGATCGTTTTGAGGGCTACTGCATCGACCTCCTGAAGGAGCTCTCCATCATCCTGGGCTTCAGCTACGAGATCCGCCTGGTGGAGGACGGGAAGTACGGGGCACAGGACGAGAAGGGGCAGTGGAATGGAATGATCAAGGAGCTCATCGACCATGTGAGTGACACACGGGGCTGAGGGGTGGCTGTGCCCGAGGTGGGATGGGTCCCCACTGCTGGCTCAGGGCACCCTCAGTGAGGTCCTGGCCCTGCTGGGCTCTGGCAATGCAGCGGGTTGGTCAGAAGAGCATCTCTCTGCCTCAGTCTTCCAAATATTCATTCAGACTTTCTGACAATGGAAATGTTCACAGTACAGAAATGGGCTCCATGGCACTGGACACAGACCCTTCCTGCTGGGCTGCTGCAGGGGACAGTTTAATATCTAGTTTTTTATAAAAGCAGCTTGTTTTCTGAAGCCTCTCGGGACACAGACCTCCCTCTTGCAGCGGAGCTTTTCCATCCCCAGCCCCTTCTAAAAGCCCAGTAAACACAGGTGAAACTGTTGTGGCAGCTTTGCTCTCACAGCCACCAAAAAGTCACCTAGTCTGAAAGCTCACCTCGCAGCCAGAGGTTGCTCAGACTCCTAATTAGATATTTTGCCTCCAGCACATCCTGTGATCCCCAAAGCCCAGTTAGGAGGGTGAGGAGAGCTGGTGTTCTTATGAATCTCTTATTCCCAGAAAAGGTCTCCGGAAGGAAAGGTCAGGACAAAATTAATCTCTGATCTCAGCAGCACAGGGAGCAGTGGGAGCTGTCCTAGAGCTGCAGCACAGCTCCCTCCTGCATTCCCTGCTCAAGCATCCAGCAGCCTTGGCCCACTGCTGGTCTTCCTGGCTCCGTTTTGAAACCATTGCCTAAGCAGAAAAGAGACAAAAGTAATGCCACGTACGGAGCAGCTGTGATGCTCTGACACTTCATGGGAGCAGAAAGTTACTTGCTGGGTGAGTCACTCCAGTCAATGAGCTTTGCTGAGCAGATCTCAGCACTGCCAGGCGGGAGCTGGGGCTCAGGGACCCGGGTTATGTCTCTGGATTTGGCTTCTCTGCCCTACACCACATTGGACAAGTGGTTTCTGTGCAATACTTCCTCCATCTGTAAGTGCAGATGATGATGGTTATGTCCCTTGTAGGGACACAGTGCTGCTCAGTGTGCAGAGCAGAACTCCCCAGGCTCACATGGAGCGGGAAGGGCACACAGGGACAGCCCTGGGGGGACACTGTGTCCCCTGGGGGAATATGCCACAGGCTGTGCAAACCTGCCTTGCTATTTTAGCCTCCAGAAAGCTCCATGCAGCTCAAAATACAGATTTCACAGCCTCTTACACAACAGCCTTGCCAAGTTAAGACAAGTGACACTTGGCATCCCAGTGGAAGGCACTGGTGCTCTGCCCCTGTTTGTGCCATGGATGGGAAGAGGGGCAGAGCACAGGCTGGGAAGCTCCAGGACACAGCTCCTCAGTCCTGCACCTGAGAGCAGGCTCTGTGGCTCTCACACCTGGAGCACAGGGCTCAGAAGATTTAAATTGCTCGTTTAAATTGCTCAGAAGATTTAAATTTAAGCTTTAAAAGCAGGAAATGAGGTAAAGGCAGCGGTAACCAGGCTGTCCTCCAGTCCTACCCACATCACTTCCAGTGCCCTGCAATGTGTTGCAGAGCTCTCAGGAGGCTTTCAGCCATTCCCAAAGCTGTGGTCAGCTAGAGGAGAAAGACCACCAAGCAGGTATGGGGAAGAGCCATAATGAGTAAGCCTAAGCTCATGGTCAGCCTGCACTCAAGTATTTCCTGGCTATCTATTTAAAAAGCAAATTTAACACCCAGCAAGAACAAAGGACCAAGGAAGGAGCTCTTTGTGTAAGTTTTACTGTATCATCAAGTTTGAACTCTGCTTTCTAACAGATGTGCTTGGGTGCATGCCTTGGAGTGATTTATAACCAATGCCCAAACCCCATCTGAAGCCATTATTTTCTTTATCTGAATGTCATTGCTTTTTATAACAGTGTTTATGTAAAGCATTAAAAAGTGAAACTGCAACCAGATGGGGCCCTTCCTCAGCAGCAAAGCATCCTCAGATCGTGGGGGGAAAGGAACCACTGATTGGCAACTTTGCAATGGGAAAGTTCACCCTTGTTTCCCACCTAGTAGGAAAAGTGTTGGAGACAGCATTCCAACAAAGTTGTAGTGATGAAAACAGGGCTGCCCACACAGCTGGCTTATTCTCATGGAAGAACTGGGATCATTCAGGTGTAAATGATCAGGAATATCCTGATCCGAGGCTGAAATGCAGGGAAAAGGAGATGGGCAAAGCAAGGGACAGGGTGACACAGGGCTGGGCATGGCTGCTGGGCAGGGAATTCCAGTGTGGGAATTGCAGTGTCAGGGATGCTGGGACCTCCCCTGCAAGGTGATGGAGGATGGGCTGTTTGGGAGCTCTCCTGGTTTGTTTTGGAGTCACACATCCTCCTCCTTCCCCTGTTCTCTCTGATCCAGCCATGCCTGGCCACAGGCAGTAATGCCTCAGGCTGTGATCCTTTGTAAAATTGCTTTTTCTCTAGTCTGGCCTTAAGCATAAACAGGAAAAGCAACAACAGGCAGAGCAGCTCACAGCATGACCCTGTCTTCCAGGCCCCCATTTAGGAGACCTGGAGAAGACAGCTTCATGCAGCAGCAAAAAACCCTTCCCTGTGCCCTTCAGCTGCTGCTCAGCACCCCAAAAATCCTGGCTGGGAGGAGTTCAGTCCATTCCGTGGAGAACCAGGCTCCTTCCTCACTGCTCCTGGTTGCTTCTTGTCACTCCATGGTCACCCCCTGGGGAAGCCACCATCAGGTGGGATGAAAGCTGAATGAATTCACCCACAACCCTGGCACTGGGGAAGGTTTGGGGGCACCCAGAAAGTGCCTGCGGAGCCTGGCAAGGGTCAGATCTCCTCCTTTCATCAGTAGTGAACTGCCAATGATGTTTATTCATAGAAATTATTCCTGACACAGGCAAAACTTCCCTGTGCATTGTGGCCCATCCATCCTGATTTATGCATTCTAGTTGTCCAGCAAAGGAATGCCTGCAAATCTTCCCTATTGTTTGTGGGGAGAATCACATAAAAACCAGCAAAATGAGTTGTTCTGGACATTTTGCACAAACTCATTCACAAATAAAACTTGTCTTCTGCTGAGACAGTGCATATCAAATTTCCATTCAATCTGAAACTTCATGTGGGAATAAAAAAGGAATGAAAAATAATAGGGTTTCTAATGGAAATCCCTGCCAATGGTAACTATAGAGAAGATGTAATATTTGTCCTTAGGGACGATTTATGACAGCTGATTCAACACTTTCACAATAAATGGGCATTTATTGACAGTAAATTCTGGTGGAAATACACACTACACCACACTGCCACATTCCCATTAATGTTCCTGCACTCAGCAGAGGCTGAGGGAGGAAAATGTGGATGCTGCCAGACAGGCACTGGAATAACAAATAAGGGAAGGATGCACTATTTACCTGTCTCTGGAGCAACATACACGTGATTAGTTTATGTAAATACCCAACTCAGACTGGCAAAATAGGCACAGAGGCAGCTTAATTCCTTCAATAAATATTTATCTTGGTGCTTGTGCTGTTTGTGAGCTGTGCTGTGACCCGCTGGCAGCAGTGGGATGCTGCAGGAGTTCCACAGTGACCGTGGCTCTGCAAGAGCTGCTCTGACCTGCAGGCTCTGTTCCAGGGAGAGCTGAGAACTTGAAGATAAGGCTCAGCATTTTCTGATAAAAGCCAAATATCTCTGCAGGGAATACCATCCTCCATCCCCAGAGCAACCCCTGAACTCCAGTCGGTTCCACCCAAGTGCAAATGCTGGAAGAGTGGGGGAATAAGGAAACCAACCCCTTCTGGGTGTGTTAGAGAAGTGTCTGCACTTGGTGTGTAGATGTCTTGGCAAAATTCATCTTTTTGGCCTCAATTCAGCAGAACACTTAGGAATATACATAAGGCTTGGCAGGCGTGCAAGCTCCAGTAAAAGAGGAACCTGTGCTTAAGTGGTTTTGCTGGACAAGGGCCTTTAAGCAACTGGCAGTAGCTATAATTCCTCATTTTTAATAAAACCCATCTTCCTGTGCCACTGCATAAAAGTTGGGGCTGAGGGGAGGGAGCAGTCAGGGCCTGATAATTGACTTCTCAGTTCGTGGTGTCAGAGCACAACAAAGGAAAGCTTCACCCTGGGTGGGGTTTGATTTAGATCCTCTCAGTCAGCAAACCCTTAATCAGAGGACACCTTCAGAAAAATCTGCATGGATAAAAAGGATATTGAAGTGCAGCTCAGGACACCAGAATGGGCTCCCTAATACCTGCCTGTGGGTGCCATTCACTGCCGAGGACACGGGGCTGGGAGCAAATCACAGGAGCTGCTGAAATGACAGAGTAAAATTTAATTTCTGCGCTAAAAGCATTTTAATCCTTGGGCATCCATGCAAATTTCTCTCCATTTTCTGTGGTAAAGCATAAAATTCCAAGTGGTTCTTTGGCTCGCTACATCATTTTGACAAATTTGGCTTTGGGACTTGCAGGCAGGCAGCTGCAAGTGAGCAGTGACCACAAAACTGCTCATGTTTCCCCCTTCAGAAAAACCCAGGGCCAAATCCTTCAGTACCTTCTTTGGGTTTCCCTGTTGAGCCAGGACACCCCCACAAAAGTAACAGAGGATGGAAAATGCTGCATTTGTTTTGGAAATTTTGCATTTGTATTTCCATTTGGGAAGTGACAAGGAAAGAGAAGAAACCAGGGCTTGGCTAAAGAGCTATATTAGAAAAAAAATATATATATATTTTTACCCTTGTTAAAGAATTCCTGAAACCCTTCTGTTCAGGACCCATAAAGTTACGTTCTGGGGAGAGGAGACTTTCACACACAGACATGTGTAGGTATATAATGGATAAAAGCTCATGTAGAAACTCTTCTTATAGAAAAAGGCACAGATTCCTATATTTAAAAATATTCCACTGGCACTCATCACAGATTTGCAAGGCCAAACGAGATCATTAGTCTGATTTTCTTCCTCAGCCTGGGCCAGAAATCTTCACCAATTTCTGCAGTGAACCCAGTTTCTGCTGGAGTAAAGCACGTTCTAGCAAGGCAGCTAATACTCATTTAAAGTTTGCAGGTAATGACAAATCCACTCTATCTCTAGGTAATTATCGCTCGTGGTTAATTCTGAATTTTAATTTTCAGAACCAGATGTTAAATAAACCCTGCACGGGTATGCCAGGCACCTGGCAGGGGGGAAGGGACTCTGCAACTTCAGAAACCTCATTTACGTGCAGTTCCTCTGAAGCCAGTGATACCAAGGAGGGATTTGCAAACCCAGGCAAGGCAGCTGACACTGAGGCAGCCTCGGATGGATTTACTGAAGGCTTTTTTAAGAACCTGAATGAACGTTTAGTGAGAGGGAATGAACTCAGCTCTTAACCCCCAGAGAGGCTGCATGTGGCTGCTCACTCCTGACAGCAGTGTGAGTGCTGGGGGTGCTTCCAGGGGGATGGAAATGTCTGGTTTGTAACATTTGCTCTCTCTCTCTTTCCCTCTGCTGTGCACAGAGAGCTGACCTGGCTGTTGCTCCTCTCACCATCACCCACGTTCGGGAGAAAGCCATCGACTTCTCCAAGCCCTTCATGACCCTGGGGGTCAGCATCCTCTACAGGAAGCCCAACGGCACCAACCCCAGTGTCTTCTCCTTCCTCAACCCCCTCTCCCCTGACATCTGGATGTACATCCTCCTCGCCTACCTGGGGGTCAGCTGTGTCCTCTTTGTCATAGCCAGGTAAGGGACCCGCTGCCACCCCTGCCACCTCTGCTGCCACCCACTGAGGTCCCCTCCCCACACCCGGGATCTGCCCAGCCAGCAGGAGCTGCAGCATTAAACCAGTGTAATAAATGACTTTTCCCCGTGGCCAAGGCAGGCTGCTCTCTTGCCAGGGGTTTGCTCACTGCTGCTGGGCTCCCGGCCCCTGCTTGGTTTTGGACCTGTGGTTGTAGAGGGTGATGCAAACCCCACGGGGAAAACCAAAGCTGAGCTGCCCACAGGGGAAATTTGTCACCTTCTTGGCTAGCTGCAGCCCACGTTACACCCTTTGGACCATGCCAAACATGCTCGTGTTTGTTTGATTGTTAACATAAACCTATAAGCCCCTTCTGCCACCTCAGGGCAGGCAGTTCCATAGATTTAGTAAACTTCCAGTAAAAAAGAATTTTACCTGCCTGGTATAACAATGGGGGATTTTTCTGCTCTCTATCATTCACCACTCAGCCTCCTGTTAGGTTCCTTCTCAGCCACCTTCCCCAGGGAGAAGCTCAACCTCTCCTCTGTGTCCTGGACACAAAGTTCCCCTGTCCCACACCATTTTCAGCTCCTGTCTCTGCAGCCTCCACCAAAGCTCCCCCAACCCCTTCCCTGTATCCAAAGAACAGAGAACCCGTTGCTACTGATCAGACAATCTGTCTGTTTACAAAATTAATATGCATCTAATTAGCATGTTTTAAGCCTCTACATTTAAAAGCAGCAGAATTTGCATATATTTGCATAGATTATTATTTTCACTGAGTCTTTTTATGAGATGCACAGTCCAGGATTTTAGGAGGAGACATGATTCCACCTTTTCAAACCCAGCCAGAGCCTTTGCCTCCCTGTCCTGCCCAGCCAGGCACAGCCCCCACAGGATGCTCAAACACCTCACGTGAACACCATGCCCAGTTCCTAAGTTCCCTGAGCACAACCTGCAGTCAGACACTCGTTTCTCTCTTCTTCCAGTTGGAGTTACGCCAGTGACACCTTCAGAACCCTCCCTGCTGACCCCAGACCTTGGGCTGGGGCTTGTCCAGACCCCATTCCCCAGGGGCTGCTGTGCTTTCCCCAGAACATCCTTCATAAACCAGATTCTACCTGACCCAAGGCCAGCAATCAGATTGTCAAAGCAAAAAACAAAACACAAAACCGCAGCCACCAGAACCCCCTAACCCCCACGTCACAACAAATCTGCAATTTCCAACATCCCTCAGGTCCACGGAAGCATTTAGAGATGATTTCCTGAGTTTACTTGGTAATATCCTAATTATACAGAACAGCAGTTGTCAAAGCAAACTCAGCTCAGCAGACAGCATCACTGCTCCAAACCATCTGGGCTGGCGAGGCAGCTCCAGCATCTCCTCCTTCCCCTGCAGAGGTGCAGAGCTGGAGAGGCTGCACCTCGCTCTCAGGGGGACACAGAGGGCTCCCCATGTTCAAGATTTTACCTGCAATGGTACAAAAAGCCCAGAGCTGGGGTGAGCAGGCAGGGCTGGGGGGCAGAGGGATGGAGCTCGTGTCATTGCTGCACTGTTTGAGAAGGGGACAGAAGTGGTGGTGCCATGCAGACATCACCTCCCTCCCCTCTCTGCCCTTTAGGGGTGGCAGGACAGGCAGCACAGCACCATGGCCAACATCATCCTGCCCCAGCTGGAGCCCTGGGAGGGCAGGATGTGACCCTCAGCAGTTTTCCTTTGTGTCAGAGAGAGAAGAACCAGATGGGCCCAGCAGGAAAAGATGCTCATCTGAGAAAATGAACCCAAAGTAATTCCAAAAAGGAAAAATATTGTGAAGACTGATAGAAATCCTTCACTGTCTCTGCCAGCCATGCAGAACACAGCTAGATGGGCTCTGCTGCCCCAAAGTGTGAGCCT
The DNA here is from genome assembly GCA_038090715.1 of Florisuga fusca. Classification (NCBI taxonomy): domain Eukaryota; kingdom Metazoa; phylum Chordata; class Aves; order Apodiformes; family Trochilidae; genus Florisuga; species Florisuga fusca. The sequence continues at coordinate 2,101,532 of JAAWXA010000045.1, forward strand.
GCTTGTGTGGCTTGCAATGGCAATTCAAATACAATTCTACATTTGTGAGTTTACTTTTCCCAACTCATATAATGGCCAAACCCAGCCCGAATTGTCCCGCTCACGCTGTCAGAGCACATTAGATGTGCAAACTGTACCTGCCCATGAAATCCATTGCAGTAAATATTAAGGGAAGGTTGAAGGAAACACCTCAGAAGCCCCTTTGTACAGACAGGGAGATCCAGATGCTCTGCTCAGAGAGCAGCATGTCAGGCACTGAGGGATGAAAACCCAGAGAACTGTCTTCCATCTCCTGTTCTATTCATACTTCCTCTGTGTCACAGCAGTTATCATCTAATACAACAGTTTTTCCATATCAAGCTACTTCTTGGCTGAAAATGAACTCACAAAATCCTGCAATTACAGTTTCTTTTGCATGTTTTGCTCCTGACATTTCTTCTGTCTTCCTGTTCTTTTAAACAACACCAAATATTTGGTGTAATTAAGCTTCTGCAGGAATGATCTTTTAGCACATAGAGATGGAGAACAAGAGATTGCACGTAGAAAATATTGACTGCCTTCAGCAGTAACTGAAACAGCATCTGCTTCTGACCCCAGCAAGGCTCCTAAATTCAATTCTCAGGAGAACACCACAGCCCAAACAGCAAACCCTTAATTCCGAGCCATGAGTCTCCTGAACAAGGCACCAGAGTCCTCTGCTGATGCTATCATCATAGCTCAATGCCACTTTAAACCAACTTAGGGACTATTTAGAGGCCAGCAAAGGATGTGTTTGATCCATCTCTCCTTTTAATCAGTCGCTTTTGGTTATTGATGGAACTTCTGCTCCTAAGCAGCCCAGCCCCAAAAGAGCCATAAACACCAGCAATTTATCAGCCTTCGTGGGGGTCATTTGTCTGGTTACCCTGGTGGGAGGTTGCAGGTGGGCTGTGCAGCTGTCTGCTTGGAACTGTCACCCATCCATAGAGCCTTCAGATTGCAGCTAATTACCTCTGGGTGCTCAACAAGGTGGGTGAGGTTAATACTCATCCTAATTGCCACGAGGACTGGGTCATCCATAAGAAAATTTCCCTGGAGGGCTAATTGAGACTCTGAAGTGTTTTGTGATAGATCTTCAGACCTTTGAAAGGCTCCCCTGTTTCCCTGCCCAAAAGGCCAAGATGAGACAAGAAAATCATCCTGGTTTTTGATGAAATATTTCTCAGACCCCTCTCTGTACCTGAGAAAGAGGGAAGCCCTCAGCAGCCCCAGTTATTCTGGCTGCAGCTGGGGGGGCAGTGGGGCTGCTGCTTCCCTTACCCCTCTCTTTCCACTCATGGGCCCACACTCACTTCTCAAGTGCTCGACTGTGGCTGCTTGTCAGTTTTCTGAGTATCTCTGTAATTGGAGCAGCACCCCTAAGTTTTCACTCAGAGACCTTGAAATTCTTCAGCAAGTGGTTTGATCAGGCTCATTTGATCTTACCAATTCCCTTTCTATTTCACATCTTTTCACTGGCAGCCCAAGGAACTTCCCATCCAACTCCTGAACTCTGGCTTGATTGCACAGGATGGGTTTAGGTGCCATCCTTTAAACACCTCTGGGAGGTCCCCACGTATCAGGCTCTGAGCAATGGCCCAAAGCAGAGGCTGAGGCAGTATTTGTGCTGAGGAGCACCCAGGAGAGAGCTGTGGCTCTTTTCTCTAAGTACCTCCAGCCCTCCGACTGAGGGCACCCAGGAAATTAAGGAACAACACATCCCCTTGGGTAGCAGCATGTCTGGCAGAGGATTACAAAAAAAATTGCAGTCTGGGCTTTGAGAAAGGGCTTTTGTGAAGCTACAGGGATTTCAGAAAGAATTGGAGATGATAATGGCAGGTTCAAAAGCAATTATACCAATTATGTTTTTAATCTCAGGGAAATTTGGTACTCTTAGAAAATGTAAACAGCTTTAAAAATATTAGCATCTCTCCTGTTGAGCACGTTCCCCAGATCCTGGCTAAAAGAGCTACATTCACAGCACTGCTTGCCAGCTGGTCTTAGGCAGGATTTGCAGAGAGATGCCCACAGAAAATTCCCTTGGTTTTACCCAAGAACTACAGGGTTATCCATGGAGAAATCCCCCCCCCAAGGCAGTAAGGGTTCTTCAGGCCACATCCCGACTAACAAGCTCTCCCTTTCCACGTGCAGGTTCAGCCCATACGAGTGGTATGATGCTCATCCCTGCAACCCAGGGTCAGACATCGTGGAGAACAACTTCACCCTCTTGAACAGCTTCTGGTTTGGGATGGGAGCACTGATGCAGCAAGGTACAGCCCTGTCCCCCCCTGCCTGTCCCCCACACGGCCTTTTCACCACTGCTTTTTACAGCTGAAATCTGTTTGTGAGAAGAACAAGATAAAATATCTGAAGCACTTATCTCTGGGTTTCCTGGGGAGGGGCAGTGGGTGCAGGAGAGGGGAGGCAGCTCTGCCCCAGGACCCACTGGAGCTGCAGGGGGAGAGACCAAACAGTGTTACTGGGGTAAGACAGCACAGTGAGCTTAGGAATGGGATGTGGATGGGATTACATTGATGGATGTGGATGGAACAGAGCAAATGGAATATATAGAGATGGAACAAATAAAGTAAATCTGTTAGCAAGACAGCAGAGGGGGAGCTTGTGAGCATCTCTGAATAGGGAACGAAATTCTGCTGTGATCTAATTGCAGAAAATCCAGGAATAGAAATAAGTGGAAAATGTCAAACATTCGTCATGCTTTAATTTACCATGTATCAGGAGTTATACCCAGAGAGCAAAGGAACCCCAGCATCAGCCTGGCAGAATGCTCTGTGCTCCTGCTCCTCCTGCTCCAGCCTGTAACAGAGATGCTGCCCAGATCTCAGCTGCCCTGATGGGCAGTGACAGTTCCCAGCAAGAGGGTTTTGCAGGGTGAATCCTCCTCCTATCAGATGTTGGCAAATGAAAAGACCTGCATTCTTTTTAACTCTGTTCTGCATCTAAGGAGAAAAAATATTTCAAAGGACACTGATGTCACACCGTCCCATGCATCAAAGGGCAAGAGATGGAATGGGAAAGAATCAGGTTCTTGAGGAGAACCAAAGGGGTCCTCAATATCCAAGGCTCCTTTGCTTCCCTGGTGTCTCCTGGCTGCACTCAGAGAGGAGAAAGGCTACATACACTCCATGCTATGCTTTGGGGCCATGCTGCCTGAAATTGCTTTGCAAACCCAATCTTTGTTGCAAATTCCAGGCTGGATCTATGCTCTGAACGCAGTTGTTTTAAATCCAAAGCTCTTTTCTGGCTTTAAAAGGTGTCTTGGGCTATTACTAAAATAGCACAACCCATTTAGTCCTTCATATCTGCTCAATAAAAGTCATTCCAGACCTCTTACACCTTTTATGCTGTAACATCTCCTGCTTCCCTACTTCTAACCAGTATTCAAAGTACTGGACCCTGATAGTTCCTTTCTCTCACTGTTTGATTTTTTTTAAACATTGTGTATTTGAACACACTCCCTAGAGTGAGTCCTTTGAAAAGCAAAGCACTTTTTAAATAGCAGAACAAAACACTCACAAAAGTTCATAAATGCCTTGCTATTTAAATCTCATAAAAGCAGCCGAGTTAATTACTTCAGTCTGAATGTTTCCTGGAAATTGTGCACTGTACCCAAGGTCACCAATAAAGGGAAGGTTTTTTCTCCTAAAGCTAAAAAAGCCCCACTGGTTTCCTTGCATGCAAGATGTCTGGATAATTTACCTCAGAAACAGTTGGCTTTAATTGTGTGGCTATTATTTGACAGTGAAACCAAATCCTTTCTCTCTCTATGTGTGTGTATCATGTATGTATATAAACCAACTCCTTTCTCCTTCTGTTTCTTCTTCCTCCTTCTCCTTCCCCATCTCCCACCCCAGGCTCTGAGCTGATGCCCAAAGCACTGTCTACACGGATCATTGGTGGCATATGGTGGTTCTTCACCCTAATTATCATCTCGTCCTACACGGCCAACCTTGCTGCCTTCCTGACAGTGGAGAGGATGGAATCCCCCATCGACTCGGCAGATGACTTGGCAAAGCAGACAAAAATAGAGTATGGAGCAGTGAAGGATGGAGCTACTATGACCTTCTTCAAGGTGAGATCAGGCAAGGGCTTTCTACCTTCCAGGCAGAGCTGGAACGTGCTCGGGCCAACGGGAGTGAGAACAAAGAACCAAAGACAAAACCCCTCCTGAGCCACCGCTGCTTCTCCTTGGAGCAGTCTGTTTCAGCCTCCTTGCCAAGGCTCTGACAGTTCAGCTTCCCTGGCTGCACATCGTGGCTAAATCCCCCTCACCCTGATGCTAACTGAAGTCCCCAGTACAAAATCATATTGATTTTACACCTTGGGAAGTTGTAACCAATATTGGCTCAGACACCCTGAACCGAAGCACGCGTTACGTGTGACAGGACAGGTTATCTTAAAGCCCTACAGAAAACTCTTAGGTTCCCTGAGATATTTTCCCTGTTTCCAGGTCTCACCCATTGCAGAAAGGCTCCTCAGAGCCCTCAAGGCCGACCTGGCCAACCTCCAGGGACAAAGAACAAAAGAAACCCAGAGCTGGACAGATGTTGCAAAATGCCTTCCCTCACCAGTGTTTTTTACAGCTGAAATATTTTTCTTGTCCCTCAGGTCTTCATTTTAATGTACTCAAGTTTTATTAAGCTTTGAAATCCAGTGTGTGGTAACACCACCAATGCATCAGAATCAAACTAAATTATTTCTCCTCTTTAAAGCCTGATTCATTGCAGAAGTTACCAACGCTGCAGAGGAGGATGCTCAGAGCATTCGTATTCCACTATTACCTGAAAACTGGACAGAAACTGAGAGACTTTTTAAAAAGACTTTTAAAACCACACCTGTCCTGTAAAAAAAAAAAAAAAAAAAAAAAAAAAAAGTAGAATGAATAAAGGGATAGAAATGAGGGGTCATTAATCCAAGCAATGATCACCCTGGCTTGGAGACCAGAGCTTTGGCTACAGAAGTCAGGCTGCCTCCCCCTGTCTTTCCCTCTCCTATCACCCAAATTCAGAGGGAAATATATGGCCCAAAGTGTCACAAACCCAGCTAATGGTTTAAAAAGCAGTTTAATTGCCAACCCCCATTAAAGGAAGCCAATGGGCTGGATTTTAGTAACAGGAACCAGCAGCATTCTGCAGCTTTTCTTGGTTAAGGAGCCACTATCCTGCCTGAATCTCCATGCTGACTGTAGTGGCCAAGAGCACAGATTGGCAGAGAAAGGTGGAGAATTTGGTTTGATGGTTCCTGATTCTGGGGAATGAACCCACAGCACAGGGTGGCAGGTTGCTGCTGGTTATTCTGCTTTCTGGTGCAGGCAGTTTTGTCTTTGGCACGGTCAATGTGTTGTGTTACCTTCCAAAAGCAATATAAACCTCAGGCAGCTATCAGGAAAAGACAGACTTTCACTCCTGTGTTTTAACTACTCTTTCCAGTAAGTTTTATATGGGCATAAGAGGAAACAGTGTTGGTTTTTTTTTTAAATCATCAAGGACACAGTATATTTATTGTTTCATGTCGTTATCTATCAGAATCATGCTTAAGGCTTCTGACAGGCAATTGGCAGGGTTTATTGATGCAGTGGATTTTCCTTTTTCTTTTTTATGACTATTGTTGTTTGGAGATGCATTCTCAGGAATTTTGACAAGCCTTTCCATTACTGGAGCAGTGAGATGCTGGTGTGGGGTGTTGTGTCCCCTTGTCCTGTGTGTCCAGAGAAATACAGGAGAGCCAGAGCTTCTCCCAGCCCCCAGCTGGAGAGGTCTCTGTCAAAATCCTGGGAAAAGCAAAGTCATTCCTGCACATTAGGAACTCACTCCTCCCCTTCCCCCAAGTCACTGCACAAGGTCCCTGTTGGTCCCATCTCTGGGGCAGCCCCACAGCCAGCACCCTCACTCCCACAAAGGTTTTGCCTGGGCAGCTGAGCTCAGCAAAGGGGAAGCAGAAGAGAGAGTTTTACCAACCCTACTGGCAGATTCTGACTTAATGAAAAGAACTTTTGAGAAGCTATTTATTCCCTGGCAGTGCATATCGAGTTACAGGAATAAACACAGATCAATTAATTTAGGAACAGCATCTAGCTTTCATTGCAAATCATGCCAGAAATCCTTCATATCTTGCAAAGGATGCTGCCTCTCTCTCTGAACAAATGCCAGGGTTAATGTGCAGTTTGGAGTACGAGTGTGAGAGCTTTTGTATGTGTGTACATATATTTTCACTTGTACAGACATGTTAAATCCTCAAGAGTAAGTATCTTCAGTTGGTGAAAATCAATTTATTTTTTCATACAGGCTGGAATTGAAAATCTTAATCCTGAAAGTTCCTTTCTTGCCAATTTCACTGATAAAAAAGCATATATGTCTTGGCAAGATGCCTTGGAGTGGCCCCTCTAAACTATTCCATTAATTTATTTGGGTGACTGGTCCTGAAGCATTGGTTATTAAAGGGACCTTCTGAGCCGTGACTCTAAAGAATGAATTCAGAGGCGTTCTCAGTGTCGTTGCAATTGCTGCTTTCAGAGGGGCTGGTACTCAGCTTTTCTTACATGCCTCTGGCTTAGCACCATTGCAGGGGGTTATTAAGATGCAGAAGAGAGCAGACCTGGTTCTGATGTTATTTATCCTGACCAAACGAGGAGAAGCTCCACTCATGAATCAGCAGGGAGACCCAGTCCTGGTGTGCACCATGGCTGCAGCCATCAGCCACATTCACCTTTCTTATTTATTAGCAATAATCTCCATCATCCCTAACCTGCCAGAGTTCCCATCTCTGGAGTTTTTCTGCCAGGAATAAGTCAGTGTCAGTCCATTTATCTTCATGCTTCAAACCAATCAAGCAGTTCCTCTTTACCTCCCTTTGGCAGCAAAGCAAAGTTGTCCTTGAGGGGGTCCCGGGGACCCCAGGGAGGTCACAGGGGCACGGGAGGGTCTGCCTGATCCCAACCCACGTTTCTTTTACACAGCCCATAAATGTAAATGGTGATTCCACAGAGAAGAAATCTGCCCCTAGGCACAGCACAGCCACCAGCAGTCCAACAGTACTTACCCCCAGTAAGAATTTTTTAAGGTAAATTACTTACACTGGAAAATCAGAGGTCCAGCAAAACCAAATGTACACACATGCAAAAAAAACCCAGAAGTCCAGCAAAATAAACACAATTGATGTGCAATCTTTACTGACTATTAAGTTACTACTAAGACAGTTTTGCTTATTGGAATGGCATGTTCTCAGGTGATGTCACCCAAATTCCCATTAATAAGCAACTACCTTTGCAGTACAGCTGAATCATTCAGAGAGGAGGAAAAGGAGGAAAGAACAACTTTCCCCCTAATAGGAAAATTTGCACAGGGGTGGAAATCTCCAGGATTAGGTGTGGGCTGGAGCTCTGCACTCTCCTGCAGTGTTTGATTGATGACTGCTCTCACAGTGATTGACAATTCCTTCCAAATTGGACTTTCAACAAATAGCCAGGTCTATCAAGCTGCTAGTGCTGAGCTGAATGTTACAGGTGGTGAATTTTCACTGGGAGAAGCAGAGTTATCTCGTGTTAGCTGAGGTAAAGAAACTAATAGGAAATAAATTCCCAAGGAGGAGAAGGCAGGTTTTAGACTACAGGGAGAGCCTGAGATTGCCTTGGCCAGAGATGTGTGTCCAACCACTCTGCCTGCACTGAGGTTTTGACCTGTCCTCCCCAGACCTTCCCCACCTTATCTCTGGGGAAGATGAGGCCGTGGAAGCAGGAGGGAGGCACCAGCCCCTCCTGGGCTGAGGGCTCAGCCTGTGCTGCTACATCTCCCCTGATGCTGGTTCATGAAGCACCAGCCAGCAGCACCAGGCAGCTCTAACCTTACCCAGGAGTGCCCCAGCCAGGGAAGGTGCCCACCTCACCACGGGTGTCCCCAGCCCAGAGCCCCCAACCCAGGACACCCAGAAGGGGTCTTGAAGCAGCACAGTTGGAGACAAGAAAGCTGGGCTCCTCCTGGCATTTCCAAACACAATTAAGCCCTTTCAGCTGGCCAGAAGCAGTGATTTAAGAAGAGAAAAGTGCTGCTTCTCTTCCAGGGAGCCCTGTCTCATGTAATTTAAGTTGTCTGAAGAGCTACAATGCCTCATGCAAGTCCTATTAGCTTCACTAAATGCAGCCTATTGATTTTTTGCCTGTTTATTTTGGTCTATGCTTTAAACTGGGAGAACACTGATGTTGTTTAAGAGCTCTGTGTCAACACCCAAGAAGCATTAAATGCAGGTAGAGAAAGAGAGAAAGGGAGAGCCAATGAACCCAGAGGCCTCTGATGTGAACTATATAAATGTTAAACAAGCCCTTATCAGAGAGCCGAGGATGCTATTCACTTCAATCACAAATTGTAATGCACAGATATTTAATAATCCTTTTGGAGTCTACATTTCTTGCTGCTCTCTGAGGTCTGAGAGATGCCACAAATATACCTTACAGGCACTGGCCCAGATTTTTCACGAGAGGGTGATTATCCTGCTCTTGAATGAAGTTTGCTCCAGCACAAGTGGATTACAACAAGCGTGAGCTTTAACTGAGAATAAATGGGTGTGTGGTTATTTCAGTGAGGAGAAGGAGCCCATGGGGTTCAAGTGAGAGGAAGAACCTTTGTTCCTGAGCTCTGCTAACCAGCTTGGAGGTGTTGAGCCATGTGCCAGCATCCCTTAAATATGCTGGGGAAAAAGGAGGTGGACAGGTAAAGCATCTGAAATACCAAGCATTGCGAGGGAGTTCTTTTCTTAGCTCATTTACCCTTATTTATAGTGTTTTTCTAAGATAAGCCTGTGCTGGCATGTTTTGGGTGCTACTGAAAAATGAGGGGGAGATGTGATAGCAGTAGTTGGGGTGGGTTGGGGATCCATCTCCTGCTTTCTTACAAAAGGACAGAGACCTGAAAGCGAGATAAATGACAGCTAAACCAGAAGGTGCAGCTCCTGCCACAGCAACTCCTCCTGTAGCTGCAGGTGAGCAGTTGCCCTGATTCCAGGCAAAGCTCAAACACTTATCAGCCCCTCCAACTTATCAGCCAGCTTCAGGCCCTTGCTAAGTAGTGCTGTGGAGGAGGAGGTTTTGGCTGACTGAGCTGCCTCTTATAAAATAAGAAGGCAAAAAAAGATCTAGGAAAAAAAAGAAATTAGGCAGAAAAGAATAATGGCAGATAAAGAGACAGCATGAACAAAAGCCTGAGTGTCCGAGTGCTTTTCAAGTGGATGGATAGAGTTGGGCTGATGAGAGCTGTGTTCAGCCATGGGGACCAAGGGGGTATTTCAAGAGAAAGCTGATGTGCCATTCCTGGGGAATCCTTCCAGCCTGGAGCCAGGCACACGGCAGCTTCCACATGGCACATGGAGAGAGACAATTCAGAAGGTGGTCGCAGACAAATGGTATATTTCAAATGTCATGGAAAGACAAAACAGCCATATTTCTTCCCAGTTAACACATTTTCTAGAAGAAGAAAAAGACATTCGTGTGAACAGTAAGCTAGAAAATACATTCCTCCTTTTTTAACAGAACACCTGCTGATAGTGAGAGTATCCATTTTTTATTTTTAGTCACAAGAGAATCTTCTTGAATATTTCTATGCCTCTGTTTACGTGGCTACGTTAGATTTGTTTGGCAGTTGCACATATCTCAGACACATTTCCTTGCAGTGCTTGAAGAGAGGCAAAAATATAATCGAGTGTGAGCACAAGAGAAGAACATGCCCTCTGAAGTGTTCTGTCTGCTCTCCTTGTGAAAAAACATTACAGGCCAAACAAAATCCTGGTTAGGAAACACAAAACGAGAGGCTGGTGGGCTGTCACACCAAGCAGCTCTGCAGGGCATCCAGGCAGGGTCTGGCAGCACCTCCCAGAGGTCAGCATCACCTGCAGGACATGATCTCAAGTGAAGCCAAGCCACGTTGGGCACTAAAAGTGGAGAGACTGAAGACAAGGGCAGATTGGTAACAGCTCCATTGTGGGAGCTCTTCTCAAATCGCTGTTATTGACCGTATTGACCTAAGGTTTCAGCAAATGGAATACTAATTCAGTTCTGGGGGTGTGGGGGGATTGCTTTCCCAGAAATCAAAAATCTCCACGTTTGAAAAAATGTGGGCTTTCATGAGCAGCAAACCCACAGCACTTGTGAAAAACAACGAGGAAGGAATCCAGAGAACCCTCACAGCGGATTACGCTCTGCTGATGGAGTCAACCACCATCGAATACATCACCCAGAGGAACTGCAACCTGACCCAGATCGGGGGCCTCATCGATTCCAAAGGCTATGGGATTGGGACTCCCATGGGTAAGTGACAGTGGAGGGGTTTCTGTGGGATGCTCAGGAGGGGAGCTGGTTACCACAAATACAACAGATGGGATAAGATCGCCCGCTGCCAACAACAGAAGTCCAAACACCAAAGCTTACACAGCATGCTGAACAGCCTGAACAGCCTGAAAATTCCTGTGTGCGTTTTTTGTCCTGCCTTCCCTCTGTGCCTAATGGTGCTCCCCCTCCCCAGGGTCACCATACAGGGACAAGATCACCATTGCCATCCTCCAGCTCCAGGAGGAGGACAAGCTCCACGTAATGAAGGAGAAGTGGTGGCGAGGGAACGGCTGCCCCGAGGATGAGAACAAGGAGGCCAGTGCTCTGGGCATCCAGAACATTGGTGGGATTTTCATCGTCCTGGCAGCAGGCTTGGTGCTCTCTGTCTTCGTGGCCATGGTGGAGTTCATCTACAAACTGCGCAAAACAGCAGAGCGTGAGCAGGTACAGCTCCCCTCAGCCCCCCAGCCCCTCGGGGTTCTGCACATGGACCCCAGAGACAGACAGGGAGATGGGGAGGGGGATTCAGCCCATCACCTGCTGCCTGGGGGCCCCAGCACCCCTGAGAGGCAGCAGATGTGTTGGGTGTTACAGGAGCAGGGGACACACGGGTGAAATCTCTGCCTCTTCTCCCCGCTTCTGTTGTAAGAGCCTCAAGGAACAGGTCAGGCTCCAACAGGAAGCTTCTTACTGCTGGATCAGCTTTTGACAACACTCAGACAAGCAGCCCAGCCCACCCATGGTGCTTGGTTAGTGCTGATGAAACAAGAGGGCTGCTTTTATGGCTTTATCCCTTCCTAGCATGTCAGGTACAGTAGAAGGGGCGTTTGTGTGCATGACCAGAAAGCCAAGCAAGTTGCTCCTGTGATGCATGATAAATGAAGGAAAAGAGCCCACTAGCAAGCCCAATAAGATCCCATACCCCTCTGTGACCCAGCACATAAATCCCCCAGGGCCCTGAAGGGATCACACCGGGCACCAGCACCCCAAGAGCCCCCAGGGCTCTGCCTATTGGCGGGACTGAGTGTGCCAGAGGTACAGCTCCTGCCAAAGGAGAGAGGGGACAACCAGAGCCCAGGTGGCACTCCCACTGAGAACAACCGATGCCTTAGAGGCAGCCTAAGCCTCTGCAGAGCTGAGTTTCAGCATCCTCCTGCCCAGAGGGTTGTTAGCAGACCCTTTTCCCAGGGGTATGAAGGTTTTTGTCCCTCCTCTCCCCAGCGCTCCTTCTGCAGTGCCGTGGCCGATGAGATCCGGCTGTCCCTCAGCTGCCAGCGGCGGGTCAAGCACAAGCCCCAGCCCCCTGTCCTGGTGAAGACGGATGCTGTGATCAACATGCACACCTTCAACGACAGGCGGCTGCCAGGGAAGGACAACATGACCTGCAACACCGGATTGACACCCGTGTTTCCCTAAGGGAATGGGAATGGGGGGGCGGGAGGGAAGGAATTGCAGCAGACAAGGCTGGACGCGCTCGTAACTAGGGAAGAAAGGATTAAAAAGTGAGAAAGAAAAAAAAAAATAGAAAAAAAATAACAAACAAAAAAGCCTGGTTTGGTTCATTTCAAGAACAAGGCCTTTACAACACTGCATCCATCACCGGCACAGAAGCAAGAACTTCAAAGCACGGACTGTAACAGAGGTCTTGGGGTTTTCTGTTTCGTTTTTGTTATTTTTTTGTTCCTCTATTTTTATTTTTTTTTTTAAAATGCTTAGATCCTACAGGCCTCGTGGAGTCCAAACACACCACACACCATCCAGGAGTCTGATGTTTACATACTGAAAACACACGGAGGAGAAACAGACTTGAGCCCAACTGAGCCTCAGGGGGGTCCGGAGGAGCCCCCAGGGAAAGCTCCCTCAGCATGGCAATAACCAGAAACACTCGGAGGTGCAGCACCTGCGAGCATCCATCCCACAGTGACACACACAGCACAGCTGTCCAGGAAAGGGAAAGCTATCTGTGAAGCACTGTGATGGCCAAGGCTGTGCCTTCTCTTGAAGCAGCAGAAAGTGGCCCTCGTGCTGGCTGTGGCCACCTGGAAGTCCCGGTGGGCAGTGATGGGAGAAGGCAAAACGTGTCCAGCGGTGGCTCCAGGAGAGGGGACTGTGAAGGGGTGAGTAAGCCTGAACAGAGCTGAGCTCCTGGCCAGGGATGGGCCAGCGTGGTGTGCACAGGAGCCACTGCCACCTCCAAGTGCCACCCCCCCCACACCCTGTGCCGAACCCCATCCTGTGCCCAGAGTGACACCGTGACCTCCAGGTCCTCAGCTCCTTCCCTCTTTCCACAAAGCTCAGTCACTCCTGCAGGAAGCACAGAAAGCACCTGAGTCCAGAGGCTGCAGCAGCAGGAACAGACCTGTTTCCAAGAGCCCAACAGTACCGATTTCCATGAAATTCAGCAGCACTCAACTGCAGCTCTGCTGTGTCCTCACTCAGACCAGGAGAGGACTGTATGGCTGGCTGAGGACTAAACACTCTCCATGGCATCAGAGACCTGAAAGATGTCCCAGCCTGCAGGGCCAGGGCTGGCCTGGGATGATGTGTGGAGCCCAGCTGGACCCCCTAAGCAGCATCTCCAGGTGACTGAAACAAACACACACTAAAAAGTTTTTAAGAAATCTTCCATGCACTGTGTTCTTATTTTCAGGTTGCTTAATCCGGAAGGCTGGTCCTGCAGATGAATTTAGTCAGAATTACCAAAGACCCTTCTGCTGACCTAAAGTAACATTTGAGTAATGTCACTCAGCTCTGTCCCTCCCCAGGGAACCCTGCGGGGACACTGCAGATGGATTTGCAAAGCGAAGCAAACAGAAATGGCTCTGCCCATTGTAACCCAGAACACCACCCCGGGAGCACTGGAAGGGGCTCCAGAACAACCTCCTGTCCTTGCACCTGCCAGGGTGACACTGACCTACACACTTCTGCTGCTGGAAACACCTCCTGCACCCACCACCCAAGCCCTGGGCCAGAGGGTGGGCAGGACAGCGATGGAGCAGCTCAAGACACCTGAGCTCAGCATCCCAAAACTTCTCCCTCCACAGCCACCCCAGGGACAAGCAGCAAACTGACCCAGTTTGCTCCCCCCATGCTGCAAGGCCTTTCTGGAAAGTTTATCCTCGCCCAAAGGAACAAACCTGTTTGTAGATGGTTTCAGGTTGTTTTTTTTCCCCACCTGTTTCTTTCCGAGGCTCAGTGAGGATGGAGCTGAATTAGCAAATTAGCTTGAGGGGAGATAGCTGCTCCCCCCCCATCACAGAACATTATTTGTCCTTATTTTGCTTTTCCATGATGTAAAGAAGCATCATAGTGACCCAAAAAAAAACCAAACAAAAAAAGGTAATTTGTCATATTTTGACTCGTTAAGATATGCAAAGGATTTTCACCTCTTCATAGGAATCATGAAAAATGAGGGGTGAATGCTGCCACTCCGTGAGCATCACATTTCTTAAGAGTTTGCTGACCAAACACCTGCAGCAGAGGATAGATTGGAAATACATTTCTGCTTCCCAAAGCTAATAACGTTCTTTCTGTATTGCTTTGCGAATCTTTAGGCTTGTCAGAATAGGACATTTTATGTTTCCTTTGCAGATTTCTAACTCTTAGATTTTTACAATTAAAGCAGAGAGAACAAACAAAGCCTGAAACTGACTTTAAATGTCCAGGAAGAGTAAAACACCACCAAAAACGGCATTCCTTTTGCTTCTTAGCAGATTTTTTTTCAAAATAAATAAATTTTACTAATACCATAAGCCCCATTTATTCATATGTGACACCAGTTTGATTTGATTTTCCTCACAACCATTCCAGATTAACAAGTGAGGATCTGGGATTACTGGTGCTGTCTGCCAGCAAAGCCAAACCCTGCAGATTAACCACAGCTCAGCCACGACATCTCTGCCCTCATGCATCGACTTTAGGCTTTTATGTTTAAATCCTGACCATTAAAACATTCGAGGTTCAAGGAGAAGGGAACGTTCTGCTCGGCTCAGCCCCTGGAATTGGGAGCTGCCTGGGGGCTGCGGGCTTCCCCCTTCCCCTCCTGCTCCCTGACCTTCCAGCTGCAAACCAGGAGCAGTTCCACGCGGGACGAGTGGGAATTCAGCTTGCTGCTACCCTGCTCGGCGTGGAGCCTCTGTCACCCACATCTCCTCCCTTGGGTGCTCCTCACCTCCACCCGGAGCCCATCTGGGGTTCAACTGCAGAGCAGGAAGAAGGAGCCTGGCCCTGAGCAGAGACCTCCTGGGAGACTTCAGGGGGGCAGACCTGGTGACAAAGCCTCAAAGCCTTCTGCCTGCTGTTCTGGGACCTCTTGGTGATGATTGTCAACTCTTAGAAATCACCTGACCCCCCAGCTTTGTTTGAATCGGCTCCTTTCTGCTTTTGGGGGGTGGGAAGGGGGGGATGGACTGCAAATGTGAGAAGGAAATAAAGAGAAAACAGGTTTGGGCTATTAAACTGTATCACAACTGTTGTCACCTCAGTTCACTGTCCCTTTGTCACTTGCTTTTTCCTTCCAGCTCTCCTGTGAGGCAGAGCAGGGGCACAGCAGGTAGCTCTGGGGTCACTTTGAGTAAAGCACCAACTCGTGGTGGGTACGATGTCCAGAGGAGAGATCCACAAGGAGATGGAATATGCAACAGGGAACCAGCTCCAGCTCCGGAAGCCGCTGCTCCCCCCCTCGGTGGGTGCTCCTGGGGAGCAGGGCTCAGCTGGGAGCCAGCAGGGTGCCCTCGGGAAGGGTCACCATGCAGAGGGACCCCCGGATCAGCTCCCCCCAGCACCCACCACCCTGGGACCCTGCAGAGACCCCAAGGAACTGCAACGCCCGTCCCTGCACGGGTGTCACCAGAGCTGCTCAGGTGCTCCTGGGCAGCAGCATCGCAAGCCCTCTGCTCTCTGTCCCTTATTTTGACATGTTTCTCAAAAAAAAAAAAAGGAAAAAAAAAGAAAAAATTCTGATTATTTTCCTTTTTAAGACACTGTGATATATCAAAGTGCACAGTTTGCTGTATGAAGTAATATGGTTTTAAATTTTAAATAAAAATCATTTCTAGAAAACAAGGAAGCTTCTGCCTGCTTATGGGGAACAACTCCCTTCCTCCTGGTTGAAATTTTCTACCTAAGAACAAGCTGTTTAATGACGTGCTCAGCTCTCCTGATAACCAGCCATAAAAAAGCCAGTGATAACAACAAAATTCACAGCTAAAGCCAAGCAGCTCAGAGGAGCCTCTGGCCAGGGGGTGTCCGGGGGGATGGGAGAGGTGGGGATGGACACGGGGAGGGAGGGAAGATCCCCACTGGTGTCACCTTCACCCTGGGGGGAACAGCCGGACGATGAGGCTCCGTGTACTCCCCCCCCCAGTCCTCACACACCTACAGAAAGTTTGGTTTCAGACCAATAATGGAGTCTGGGTGCTCCAGACTCTGCAGAAATGCTCCCCAGGGTGGTTTACTCCGGGGCTGTGTCTGTTTTTCAGCACAGAAAGGTCCCGGAGCCCCAGAACCCCTGACAGAACCAAAGGTCCCCAGCGGCCTTCAAGGTTCATAAAAGCTGTTTCCCTGCCTTCCCTTTTGATGAAAATCAAAACTCCTACAATTCTGCTAAAAGCTAAAAGCACCCTAAAGGGCAATGTTTATTAGTCTGGAATTTTTCTGACTCTGCTTTCTTGTGTGAAGGCTTGGGAGGAAATGTCTGTGGGTTCTGGGATGGGAATGATGGGAGCCGGGCTGTTCCAGCTACAATAAAACAAATGCTAAAAGGAGAGGCACAGCCCTGGGGACAGCCAGCCCCAGGAGATGGCACTGGGATGGAAGGGTGGCACTGGGATGGAAGGAAGGGTGGTGCTTCAGGCACTGTGGTTGGTGCATTCCTGAAACAAACTCCAGAAGCTCCTGCTCCCTGTGTGCTGAGATTTAAAAGACAATTCCTTCCCATTTTCACTGTTTTTAAGGGTCACCCTCATAAATTTCTCTCATCTCTATTCACTCAAGCCCCCCGGAAAACTGCAGTTTTGCCACTTCTGCAGAGGAGGGACGTGCAGAGCCGAGCCAAGCCTCACTTTTATATCCTGAGCTCCCATCAATATGCAGAGAACACGTCAAAAAGAAGAAGGGGAAAAAAAAAGGTAAAAGCAACGGGCGCCTTTGCAAAGCTTTCTCTACACCACGTAGCAGGTGAGACCTGCTGAACAAACGCCCCTGACGTGTGCTGCAGCAAGGGACTGGCTGCCCCATCTGCTGAGGGGCAGGACAAGGGCAGTGCTGGCTGTCCCTGCTCAGCAACCTCCGGCCCGTGCTAGAAATGTGAGGAACTGTCAACACAAATCGTTATCACCAACAACGCGAGGCACCAATTAACCTTGTCAGTCAAGAGATCACCCTTTACTGACTGTGAACCCGCCACCTCCCAACTGCCAATCATGCTACAAATGAATAATTAATCAGACAACAGATTTCAGTCATTAAAAAAAAGGGGATCGGTTCCCTTTGAGCATCAATTAATCCCTCTGGGCAAAAGAGGGAGAAAATTGGGAAATGGTGAGAGAGGCTTCTCTGCCAATCCCCCACCTCCCCGTTCCACCCAACCTTTAGATATTTCAGATGTTTATCTCAGCAGAGAGAACAATTTTTAACCCGTATTTCTTCCAGCAAAACCCCATTTTTAAGCTGTAATTGCACCTCTGAGCAGGTGTTTTCCTGACCCTGACTCTTAGAGCCCTGACACATCCCTGTGCCCACTGCAGGGGACGACACAAACCACCACCCCTCCTCCCTCACATTCCCACTCTCTACCCTCTCTACCAAATCTTTCTTCCTCCCTCAGACCAAACCAAAGAGCAACGCAGCCTAAACCCAAAACTGCTTGTGACATCTGGAAGAATTTGGAGACGTTTTCCTTCAAGAATTTCTGTGCCACTTCCCTAACGCTGCTCATCCCTGGTGCAGCCTCCGTGGTGCTGGAGAGAACTGGTGTTCAGAGGAGCACAAAAGGATGAGAGACCCCCAAAGAGGGGTAAGGACTGGAGCAGAATGAGGCCCCACTGCTGGCCCAAGCATGGGAGTGGCTCAACTGAAGGTGTTTGTGTCCCGGGACATTTTCAGAGCTGGAAGTGCTGAGCAATTGGCCAGGGCAGAGAAGGTGCTGACACCTTTTATTTTAAGTAGTATCCATGGTGCTATTTAGTACACCCCAAACATGGGCTGAATGAGGGATCCTATTAAACAAGAATCCTTTTGGCAGTGCTGCAGTAACATGTGGGCTCTGTATGTAATGTGCCTTGAAATGGTTTCCATAGATTATAAGTGACTGGGATTCACAGCCCCAGAGCCACTGCCTTGGCCGAAGGGAGGAGCAGGTCTGGAGTGGCTGCTTTTTGTGGGCATGAAGGGGAAACAGGCGAGACCAGAACGGAAAGGGACATCATTATGGGATGCATTACACAGCAGAGTACAGGGTTAGATGAATCACTGCAGAAAAGACTGAACACGTGCTGCAGAATGACTGCAGACACAAACCACCCCATCCTTTCAGGGCTTTTTACCCTTCAGCACCAGTGAGCTGATGTTCACCCTCCCCTGCTGCCCAGAATATTTTTCCATTGTCTCCATCCGTGTTGTTTACTGACATCATGGCTTTTTCCCCATTAATGTGTTTATCTTTCTTCCTGTGCTTTCTTGGACACACCACACACTGATGCTTTATAGCAAAGTGTCCCTTGCACTTTGACAGTGAATTTTGCTCAGAGATGTTTAGGCTGCTGTAGGTATCATTAACCACAGAGATTTACACCCCCGCTTCTGGGGGCATTATCTGCCTGGAAGAACTTGCCTGTCCTCTCTCAGGACCCAAAACAGGCATTCCCTGAGCCAGGAAAGCCTTTCAGCAAAGGAAAAAGTTTTGGTTTGGAGAAGACTTTAAGTTGTGAAAAGGGAATGGGGTCTATTCCAAGTATTTCAGCAATATTGCTCTCCCTTCTTGTGGCCTAGCTAAAAAAGCTCTGAGAGATGACATAATTAAAGTGTTTAAGAAGCATCTGTCATTATTAAAACAAAGTTGATTTGCAATTTTACTATTTTGCTGCAGTTTCATTATCTTATGCAAATGAGCTGTCTGTTCCCTTCTGCAGCGTGGGCTGCAGAGGGATAGAAACCCCAGAGAGAAAATTTATTACCAGCGCCTCACTCTAGAGATTATCAATTGTAAATGAAGGAGCATAAATACATCTTCTTTAGCTGCTTATGCCACATTAAGGAAGATGCTCTGAGCTAATGGCTTTGCCACTCTTGTCTGCTCAGAAGGGAGCAGAGCGTGGTGCAGGACTCCTTCAGCTCAGAGAAGCATTAGAGAGGTTGGAGGCTCTGGGAGCCCAGCAGCAGGGTGTTAGTACAGTGCTAATCCCAATCCCTCCTGCAGATGATCACGCAGCTACAATAAGTAACACAACTGGAATAGTTTGTCTTCAGGATGAATTCTGCTGCTCCTGATGCGCTGCAGCAGCATCCCACCCCACAGCCCTGCTCCCCTCTCTCCTTTTGTAATTCCTTCATGCACACATCCAGATTTCCACTTTTTCTTGCTGCCCTGCTGTGTCTCTAATCTTAAAGCTCCTTGAGGGCTCTGAGCTGGCTAGGATAAGCTGTCCCTGCCTGCTCCAGGATGGGAGAGATTCCCAAGCACATGGAGCGAGCTCCTGGGCAGCCCTCCTGGCTCTCAGGTGAGCAGGGTCACCATGTCTGCACCTCTGGCTGAGCCACATCAGAGACCCAAGCATGAGGAACTGTCAGCTGAATTTCCTCTGGGATGAACAACCAGGGGAGAAACTGGAAAAAAAATAAGTGTACGTGCTGCATTCTTTCCTCCCCACGGAGATAGACAAGAACAGAAATTATCTACATTATAGACCCTCAACAGAGCAGGATTTGGCTCAGGTATGACGTGGCTCCCCTGTCACCTACACCAAAAAATTACAGCCACTACTTGTCATCTGTCCCTCCAGCCTCACCCTGAGGATCCAGGTGAGGGAACAGCCTTTAAGGTCTCAAGAAGCCATCAGAGGTGCCCTTGTTTCTGCCACCAAACCTCCGGCAGTGTCTGACTTCAGCAGCCAGCACAGAACCCTGGGAAAGAGGCAATGAGCAAGCAGAGAGGCAGAGCCATTGGGGATGGAGGCTGTGAGCAGTGCAGGCTGTGCCAGGCAGGGGCTCCCTGCTCCCTGTCACCAGGGTGCCACCATGCCCTGCTCCCCGGCTCTCCTCCCTGTGCCAGAGCTCCCCAGCCATGGCTGAGGTGCATTTTCTTTCGAGCCAGCACAGTGGCAGCTGATCCAGTGCAGTCCCAGCCTGGCAGGCAGCAGCCATCCATCAGCAGTGGGTAATTGATGCTATCTGGGGCCAGTTTTACTCCAATCAATGCAGCTCTCCCTGCATCGGTATTCACCACGGCCCTCTTCTCTTCCAGAGGGTTAGAAAATGCTATTATCCAGACAAACCCCTAATTCCAACAAATTCGATTACCCAGGCAAATGAAAATAACACAAACAAAACTGTCTGAGATTCTGATGGCTGAATCCCTCGTGGATTTTTTTTTATTATTATTATTATTTATTTCTGACAGGATTTACCATGCACGCCATGGGTGTCTTGGGTTTAAAAGCAGTTTGGAAAGAGCAGCCCGCTGGTATCACCTTCTGCAGGCACAAACCCATGATTTTCTTAAAGTCTACATTCCAAAGGGCTTCTCAAAGAACCTGGAACTTCCAGACTAACAGGGTGAGGCTTCTTCTTTCCCTCTCATCTCCTCCAGCCTCATCTGCACCAGGCAGGCTTGTTTGGCAAGGTCTGAGTGCTCCAACTTGGCCAAAAGGAACTAGTTACATGCCTGAGTATTTACATGACTATTTACACATTAAAGATGAGATTTGGAAACCTTTTGAATTTGTTCTTAATCCCTTTAGGCTTTTTTCCCAACGGATGTTGATAGCTACAAAGATCTGATAAGCAAATTTACAATCCCAAATGTTTTCCAGCACAGTGCAATTGAGGTGGATGCTGCAGAAAGTTGGAATTTGTATTCCCCTCAGAATCGAGGTCTGATGGGAGAGTCTGACCTAACTCATCAGTGGACACATGCCAGGTGACTTGTGTATGCAAGCACAAGAACTGAAATCTCAATTTTCACACCCAGAAAGCTGTCATACACTGCTTCAAAATGAGCTACCAAGCAAGGATGATTGATGAAATAAACAACAAAGCTTGGTGCAAAGGGCAATGCTACCGCTTTTCACTGAGTGGGAGAAAAATAAGTTTCATTACAAAGCCATCAATGAGCACTTAAAAACAAGCTAAGATCATTTACATTTTATCAAAATGTCGTGGTGATGCCACTTTCCCTGCCAGGACTGTGCAGAACCAACAGCTCGGTCTCTCCAGGCAGTCCCTAGGTTGGCAGGGGGCACACTGGGCAGACCCTCACCCCCAAAAAAAAACCAAAATATTGCACAAGGCAGGACCTGTGCCAGGCTGGCTGTGCCTCAGCACAGATCCCTGCCAGGAGTCAGGACCTTGGCCACCAGCAGCTTCCCTGGCCAGGGTGTTCTTCCCAAATTCTGTGTCTGTGCTTTGCACTCCAAATCCTGGGTGCTCCCTTCCTTTAAGCAAGATCATTTGGAAATGCTTTCCTTCCATGTTTTACACTGGAATATGTAAAAAAGTCTTTCCTAGGCTGGTGGCAGGCCTAAGGCAGCACTCTAATTAGGCCATCAATAACCCAGAGCAGCTGCTCAGAAAGAATTCAGCTGTTCAAAGATGGAAAAGTCCATTAAGTTTATTGCACGAAATGTTGGACATGGTTTAGACAGAGGATTACTGCCAAATTATATAAACTACCAAAAATCTGCCAAATGAAGGAAGTGGAGGCAGGACAGGGCATTTTTAAACTGTCATCACCCCTGGAGGGAAGAGAAGATCCATTTATCTGGTGTTGCTATCAAGGAGCAACAAGTGTGATGGGATCTGCAGAGCTGGTGCTGCTATTCCATGGCTGCTTTAGAAGAACAGAGCTTTTCAGGGAGAAGAGCTGGACTAAAACACCACTTAAAAGGGTTTTTTTCCTTGCAAGCAGGCAGCAAGTTAAGGTCACAAAAGACTAAAGAAAACAAGGTGCACAGCCTGTTTCCTAACAACAAGAAAGCTTCAGAACTCAGCTTTGTCTCAGGAGCTTTAAAAACCAAACCAGTGCTGGTGCCTGGACTCAGAAGGGGCTTTTGCTGCTCAGATTTCCTCACCAGCAACTCTCCCTTCCACAAGCAGGCACAAAGCTCAGGCTTGCCTTGTTTTATCCAGACTTTTCGGAGCGTCAAAGAGATTCTGCTTGAAATGAGCTCCAAAGATGAGCAGAGACACCTCCAGGTAAGGAGGCACAACCAGCAGTGACAGTCCAGCCTACACAGCTCAGAGGGGGTGGCTGCAGTCTGCAAGGGCATGAAGACATCCAGGGTCCTTAAAAGCTGGGAATTCCTGAAGTGTAGGGCAGCACCTGCCATCCCCAGAGGCTGGAGGAGGTGATCCCAGCTGAGGGGCACATCAGCTGCTGCTGTCCCTGAGCAGGACCCAGCAAAAAACTGCAGCAGAGACCAGAAAGCAGCCTGTGGGGAGGGATCAGAGCACAATGCAGGGCTGGTTACACACTGGCACAAAGAGAAGAATAAAAGGAGAAGCTTGAAATGTCTCCAAGAGGTCCTATTTTTAGGAGGAGCTGCCTGCCTGGCAAGGGGTGGCTGGGCACTCCAAGCACCAGGAGTTTCTGAAGATCTGTGTGCAACTCAAGAAAAACCTCTCTGTGCCTGGAGAAGCAGCCCACACACCTCGAGCTTCACCTACATCAGCTCTGTGGGCTGATGAAAAAAATCCTGCAACCTGGGGTTTTCAGTAAAACTGCCTTCTGTAACTAGCAAGATTAATCTGGAGGGTAAAGATTCCAATCAAAACTAAGAAATAAAAATCAAAGCTAAGTCTTTTTAAAAAAATCCTTTCCTTCCCACTCTGGGGGCTGAAAGTTCCCACAAAGCTAAGAAAACAGAGAGTAATTTTTAAATGCTGGTCTGGCAATAAAATACTGATCTCTCACAAATGGAATTCGGAACATACAACAACAGGCTATAAATTATCCTGCCTGAAAACTCCCTTGGGGGAAATAAGGTTATCAAAACTTTGGAGAACTTAATGAAAGGCTGATCCTTCTCCAGTGCAAATGAACAGTATGGGGGGGTATTGACAGAGCATTTTATCCCTGCTGCAAAGAGGTTGGCTGGAATTTGAACTTGCTGAAATAGCCCCATCGCCTCCGATTTTTCATTCATGCTGCAGGTGCTCCCTGGTGTTCAGCATTTATTTATGGAAAGGTTCTTTTCATGCTGCCCTTCACATCGTGATACGAGCTACTGCAGAGTTGACAGACAAGGTTCACGTTAACAGCAAGCTTGAATTTGAAAAACCATTCATAATACTGTGTGGAAATTGGGGAGAAATAATCCAAAACCTGAAGAAGTACAAATCAAAATTCCCTCTCAAGCTGCTTCAGCGTTTCCTGGGAGTCAGTTCCAACCCCTTCCACCTCCAGCTGTGCCGTGTCCTGTCTGGGCAACACCAGCAAGTTTTAGAATTCTGCTTCTCCTGCAAGTTTTTACCAGGTTTCCCAGCTGCAGACTGACTTTTGTCTGACCAGAGGAGACTGGAACCTCCCCAGCAGGCCCTGTGAGCTCTGTCACGTACCATCACTTCTGCATCTGTCTGCACTCTGCTCAGGCAGCCACACACACACCTGATTTCCTCTCCCTGGGCCTCTGTGGCTGCCAGGACCACAGCAGAACTCCTCAATCCAGCTGCATTTTTAATTGGGGTATATTTTCTACCTGTTCAGATGTCTGCTCTGAATGCTGCATCTCTCTCTGGGGTACCACAAGAGACTGACACACAGCACAGAGCACTGAAGTGTTTGTTTTCTTCATCCGAGACACAATTATGCCACATTTACCAAGAGGAGACCTTGAGAAACATAATTGATTTAGAAGAAACCAAGCCCTATTTCCAAGCAGGAAGCTTCTCCCAGCAAACCCCCTGGATGCACGCCAAGGTTTCCCTGCACTGGGAGATGAGGGGGACGGAGTGGGCTGGTGAACACTCGACTGCTCAGAGCCTCTCCTAACCAGAGAAAATTTAGAAACCATAAAGGAAACACTACTCAAAACCTGCATTTCCCAGGGAATGTATAGCAAAAGAACATTTGTCAGGTTTTCAGTTTTTCTTGTTGTTCACAGTTAACGAGGCTGCATATTCCTCCTAAAACCTGGAGTGACTTCCCTCATGGTCCCATGAGACACATTAGACTTTTGGACTACCAATCCCATTCATGCTTTCCTGAGATTTCAAATTAATCACACTGATTACAGCTTTATTTACTCACTGAGGTCTGTTTAGTCCTTCCTTTGTTGCTGTAAAAAGCTTGTTATTCTCTTTAATTGAACCACTTCTGTAAACTGCATGCATCTCACTAATTATTTTCCTTGATGGGAGTGGAGTTCCTAATTACTAATGCTCTCCTGAAATCTGTCATCTGACAAGGAACATTAAAGTGGCACATGGGCCAGTTCTGGGGCAGAAGGGACAGGGATCAGCCAGGGAAGGGATGGAAAATGCTGGGGGGAGGAAGGGACTCTGCAGACCAGGGCAGAGCAGTCCCAGGGCAGTGACATCCTCAGGAGCAGGGGACAAGAACTGAGCTGAACTCTGCCTGGGGAGAAATTATCATTATGAATTTTACTGAATTTATAGTCTTCAAATGAAAGATGAATTTGATAGTGTTTCATGTGTATCAAATTTATTCAGACACTTGTGCTGCTTTGTGAATGACATTTGCCTTTTAAATTTATTTTCAGAGTCAAAACATAGACTTTAAAATTAACATTTTTTATTTCAGTAATATTGTTTTGAGTTTGTTTCCCTCAATCTAATTCTAATGCAGCACTAAAAAAAAAAAAAAAAAAACCAAAAAAAAACCAAGCATCAGAAACAGTTGTAACAACTAACAGAAACTAAATGTGAAATTTAAACAGAAAGTCTGTGTTGTTATTTTTCACACTGGATAGAAAAAAGCCTTTTGGGGTGGAACATTCCAAGAGAGACTCGTAGTTTTTAAGTTCATCCCAGAAAGTAGAAACACTTACTTGCATGGAAATAGTTATATTAAGCAAACACAGAATAAAACCACATCAGGTTCCTGTTGGACATCTGAAGAAGGCAGCAGAGAGGCCAGGGGGGTCAGGAAGGAGCTGCCCCCAGAAAGAGGCAGTGAGCCATAAAGCAGTGGCTGGAGCAGAAGAAGATCACCCTGCCCAGTGAGTGTGGAACCAAAAACCTGAACAAATCCAGTGATGCTGATGGGGAGAAACAGCTGAAAGATGCTCAGCAGCAGCAGTCATCAGCCCAGCCTGGATGTGCCTCCTGGGTGAGGAGCTGCAGCCTCCAGCTTGGAAACAAACACCGGGGTCAGAAGGGAAGGAGCTGGGCTGTCGGATGGGCTCCAGAGTTTTCTGGCCATCAAAACAGATTTGTTCAGGAAGAGAAGAGCACTGCCATCTACAGAGTCACCACTGATTGCTCCTCAGAGTTTCTCATCCAGGTCCAGGCTCAGCCCAGCCTTGCTTAATGCAGAGGAACAGCCGAGTTCACAGTTTGTTCAGGCTCTGACGCAGACACTGTCAGGAGCTGTAAATGTGTTCCTACATTGTGCTCACATTTCTTTGTGTATTTATTCATCTTCCTGGCAGTTACACAGTTTTTAGGTCAGTAAGAGCATTGTAGAGCTTGGTGAATAGGATAAAACAGCTTCTGTCTCTAGTAAAACACCAATCTCTCATCTTTAGCTGAATATGTTACACGGGTCTCCTGCAGAATGGATCCACTAACCCGATTAGATGCCATTTGAAATCTCTGGAGAGCACTCATAAATACATTACCAGATTTGCATAACAACAGGCAGTTTAAGTGGCACACAGAAGGAACAGATGATGATCTGCAAAAACAAATCTGCATGTCTGAAAACTCCCTGCTCCTCGGGTGTTCATCCTGTACAGCACCAACCCCCAGCTCAGCAAACAAACAGCAGGTCCTCTGACTTCATCTTAGTGATGGAACAATTCCTTTGAATAACATCTCCTACTGATTGCCCGGCAGGGATGGAACCCCACACCTTGGAAAAATCAAAGAATAGTCTGAATATGCCCAGGAGACCCAGGGGGAACTTATTCTGCCCTACAAGGGACACAGAGAGGCATCAGGCAGAAGGGTTTCCATCAGCCACGTTCTGCTCTGCATCTTCTCTCAGCATTAAATATTTTGAAGAGACTACATGGGAAATTTTATTGCCTTGGTTCAAAGGAGTTTGTGATCCTCTTTATAAAGTCTCTTTGATAAAGACCTGAGCTGCAGTGAGCGTTAGGCCATGGATGAATGTCAAGATGCAGGGACACCTCAAACCAGCAGCTCAGAAACAGGGTGGGCAGCAGGGCTGGGGGCAGGTGGGAAACAAGGGGAAACCAGGGTGAGGAGTGAGAGGTGTGAGGTGCCCCAGAAAAACTGCACAGGCATGCTGGGCTAAAAATGAGCAGAATTCAAAGAGGGCTGGGGAAAGAGGGTGAGATTATATCTGACTGTCACTCAGTTCCACCAACAGTAGAATTATCTCCTCTCATCCAAAGCTACACTCCTTTTTTCAAAGCCAATGCCACTGGAAAAGCCACGTTCCACTGGGACAGGTGACCATTTGCATTGAATTACACGTAACCCCCCCCCTCCAGATGTGGCTGGAAAATTATATACTCAGCTCTGGACACAGCTGGATGCCATCCCCAGCCTCTCCTCTTCCAAGACTAATGAGACCCTCTGAAGAGTGAGGCTTTGATAGCTCAGCACATTACAACAAAGAGTCTGGGGTCACCCCTGCAGCCAGGAACATTGAAATGAGAGGACCCCAGTTTTAGCACAGTCTGCCTAAGTGGAGATCTTGTTATTTTGGGTAGACACAGAGGAGTCCTGGTGTACTTAGAGCTTTAAGAGGACTGTCATGATGGGCAGTTCTAATGAAACCTCAGCTGCAGAGCTATTTACACAGATGTTTTACCAGCACACAGTGCAGCAGGCTCTGCATCAAGACCTTCTGATGGACCCTGGCCCAATTATCTGCAAAATATTCTTCAGCCTTCCTCTGACTGGCACTAATGGACCCACTTACAGCTACAAATAAAAATTGCTCAGCTTTAAATTGGAAAAAATACTTCACTGTGCATTCATATTGAGGGCAGGGGTGGCCTGGAATAGCAGAGGGACAAAGAGGAGTAGCAGGACTCAGCTGGATTGGCAGAGTATAAAGGAATGAAACACAAGAATTACTGCAAAAGCCCCACTTGAAGTGACTATCAAATCGTGTTTACCAAGGAAGGCTCTGGAACACCCTTCTTCTGACAAGCACCCACGCACTACTACAAGTGAACAAAGCAAAGACAGAAAACAGATGGAGGAATTAGCAAGGAAAGTTTTCCATCTTTCCTGTATGCTCCCTCCCAGCCTGAATAAGGATGCACAGGGACAGACTCCTTGGTGCACCACAACCCAAACTGAAGTTTGCTGCTGCTCTCTGGGGTTCTTCTGACTCTGCCTGAGGCTACAGCAGCAAGGCAGGACTGCTGCAACCAGGTGGGAGGCTGAAGTTGCCTCCTGGCAGCTTGGATCTAATTGCTCAAGGGTATTTTAGCTCAGGGGCACCAGGATTTTGTGCTCCTTGTGTCTCCAGGGCCTGGCCCAAAGGGGATAAGTCAGTATCAAGTCAAGCAGGAGCAGGAATAGGGAGGAAGGATGCTGCTGGGAAGAGCTTGTACTGACAATGCTTTAGGTAACTGCCTCTTGCCAAATAATCCTACACTGTTTTTCCTGAAGTGCTTTTAAAACTGAAGCAACATTGAGTTAGAAAGCTCAGAAACGGTGTTTGAGATGTAAGAGGATGAATATTAGCAGCTGATACAATTTTTTTTCTAAGTGCTTCACAGAATCAGATCTGACAGAACTGCTAATTCAAAAGATAAGCACGTTGGTGAACATTTAATCTGTCACATCAGGTCACAGAAGAGAAATGGAAACCAGGAGGGTTCAAACCAAAGTAACTTTCGTTCAGGAATCGGGGCAAGTGCACAAAACAGCCAGAGCTCAGGGAATAATGAATCATTTATCCAAGAACTGTCACTTTGCTTTCCTCACTGAATCGTCCTGGCTTCCTCCAGTATATTCTTCAGCTGAATAATGTGTGTGATGAAATACCAGCTGTAATTCACTTGAGAGCTGTTCCCTGGCATTATAAACAGCTGCAGTTGGGCCCAGAGGCCACAGGATGATCCATCATGTCCCTGGCTGAATGAACACCACCTCCTGGCCCTGGGTTTTCAGCCCAGGAGAAGTGCTCAGGTCCTGATGGAAAGCAGGGTCTGGTTTGTTGGACCCCCCCTTGCACATCCCCAGAGCCCAGTCACAAGGAGCAGAGGGGGCAACTGAACCATTGCCCTCCTCACAAAGCAAATTCATCCCTGTTCTCAAGTAAAAAGAGGGCACAGAGAGCCAGGAGCATGAGCACTGCAGGCATCTCCCATGGGACTGGCACCTGGACACAGGGCAGGGAGTCCCTGGGACCTGCAGCTGACCTGCCAGGAACAGTGGGAGCTTTATCCCCCCCCCACTGCTGGTCTACCTTAGGTGTTCACTGATCTGATCTCTTTATTATCTCCAGTTGCCCTAAAAGTGCAATGTTGTATTCAAAATCATGAATTTATAGCTGGCTAATCACAGCTTAATTACAGCAGCTCAGCAGGCTCCTGTACGAACACTGGGACTGAGGCAGTTCCACTAGGAAACTTTTTATGAGATAAGCAGAAGCATCAAATTACTCAAGATGTGTGAGAAAAAACCTATTTAGTGTTAATTGGGACGATTACCTTCTTTCTCATGTGCATGCATCATAAAAATTTAAACCACAATAAGAAGAAAACCTTTCCACTGGTTAGTGCTGCCCAAGGACACAGTCTGCAGGGGGACAGGGGGACAGGGAGTGGCAGTGCCTGGGGCTGCCATCAGCCTCACTGCACCCCTGCAAGGCAGGGACAAGGAGAATCCTCCAACAAAACCCAGGACAGACCCAGCAGCCTCACCCCTCTGCAGACACCAAGATGAACCAGAGGATCTCTGCTCAGTGCCCATCAGGGCTGGATGGGACCTGGCAGTTGTACACCCAGGGGAGAAGCTGCTGCTGAGTGAACCCCCATGTGCCAGGGCCAGGCACATCCCCTGGTGTTCAGGAAATTCTTAGAGCACAGCCCCAGGCAGCCAAGCTGGGTTTGCACCCCCTTGGTTGGGGTGAAGCAGAGCTGGGGCTCCTCCTCACCACCTGAGAAGTGGGGAACCCCCCCCACCCAGCCACCCACCCACCCTGGGGGTCCCCAGCTGAGAAACCTTCCCCAGGGAAATCAAGGAGCCCCCCTTCCCCAGTACCACTGCTGGAGCTTTGCAGATATTAAGCTCTGTTAAACCAAACACCCAGTGGTACTGCCCCAGAACACCCAGTGGTACTGGCCCAGAACACCCAGTGGTACTGGCCCAGAGCTCAGTGCTGACAGGGGTGATGCTGGCACCACCTGAGTGCAGCATCACTTCAGGGACAGCTCTTATCACCTTTCCTGGGCCCTTCAGAGCTGGAATGTGCACATGTGATGGGACTGCCCAATGCCACCTGCAGAGTCACCTGCCTGACCTTCAGGGAGCTCTGCAAAGCAGCATCTCCCAGTTCCTTCTGACTTCCAAGCAAGGCATCCTAGAATGCTCTCTTTCCCCCTGCCTGATTATTGTTGCTGGTGGGAAGAGCTGAGTTACCACAGTAACCCCAACCTGAGGACTTGGCTTTCCAGGAATGTGGGGAAATGCCAGTGTTTTCCAGAGTACCTAAATATAGTCTAGAAAGAACTTCTACTGGAGGTAATTACAGTCAGTGACAGAAATAAACCATTAAAAATGATAGGTATTTAAAACCTTTAAAAGTCTCATTTAGAAGTCTTCATGAGGTTTCAAAAAACACACCTTGGAAAAGGAGAAAGGGAGGAGAAATGAGATGAGATTCCCCCCCAGGGCAAGAGGCAGTGCCAGGGCTCTCAGACCTGTGGCAGCTCCCAGGGCAGGGGCAGAGGATGGGGTGTGGGGGTGCTGACCCCTCTGGTGCTTCCATCATTTACCTCTACTAAAGAATCATAACAGAGCTATTTACAGCAGCCATTAAATAAGGCAATATTTCAGCATTGATTTTGTGTCTTTCCCACTAGTGCCCACAGCTTTTGATAACTCAAACCTTATGGATTTTTCTATAAACAAAAAATTAATATCTGCAGCAGGAGAGAGAGAGTGCAAGTGGTTACAGCAGTGACAACCCAGGGCCCTGCAGGTGTTGGCTGGAGGTGGGGAAAAGGAAAAAGAGGGAGGCAGAGGAGAAATGCACTTGTGGCTTGTCTGGGGATTAACAAGCAGCCAGAAAAAGATGCTTGAAGAACAGCAAGTGATATGGAGTCATCTGTGCTGACCTTTCAATTGCCCGTGAAACACTGTTCATTTACTTTATTTATTTCTATTAAATTCTAATGCTCCTCAGGACACTGTGGCCCAGTCTCCAGGGGACTCTGCTCAGTGCAGGAGCTGCTTGAGGATGAAGAGGGAAGCTGAGCTTCTCCTTCAGTGGGAATGGGCAGTGTTCCCCCTGCCTCCAGCCCTGGGATGCTCTCAGCTCCGTTATCCCAACACCCATTTCCACAGGGTGCAAGCACTGCACAAGCCTTGTTCTGACTTCCTCTGCAGAGCACCCTGGAGGGCTCCACATCCACATAACTGAAGCATGAGAAAAGGGTTTGCAAAATGAAAAACCCAGGTACACACACGGGGAGGAAGGGAGGGTTGGTTTTTTTTTTTCCTCTAATCAAGTGAGAATGAAAAGGAACTTTGATTAGGATTACAGTTTTGCTACGGAAGCAAGAGCTTGTTAGAGAATCACAAGAGAAAAAGCAATCAGGTCAGAGCCAGCGTGTAGACGAACTTCAGAGATCAAAGCCAGAGGTGTGTGTCAGTGGGAGCACAAGGAAAACTCCCAGGGTCAGCCCTGCAGCTTGGATGTGAAGTGTTCTCCTCTTGGGTGATTTTGTTTGGAATTTGGCCAAGTCCTCCTGCACCTCTCACCTCCTCACTAGTCCAGGCTCTCCCAGACTTTGCTCCCCTCTTGCACTCCCTGCTGCAGGCAAAAGTCCTGATCCTGTATTAGCATAAAACCTCTGTACTGCTCCAGAAGCAGCAGCCATCCCTAATCCACATCCCAGAGAGCTGAAGGACACATTCCCTTATCTGCTACAGGTTTCTTTTTTATAAAGAAGCTTGGAAGTCAGATTTGGTGCTAGCTCTCTGCCAGGAAACCTCTTCAGAGTAGCAAGAAGTCAGCCCCAGTTTAAGCAGGGCTCTTGAAACAAATAATACAAATTTAATTTGAAACAAGAAAACTAATCTAGGTAGCTGCTCAAACAGCAGCAAGCCCCGTGCAAGGCTTGGATTAGCAGTTCATGTCTTTGTAAAAGGATTAGCAGGACTCCACTGAGCTGAGGGTTAATTTGAAAATAAATTTGCATCTATAAAGATGCATAAAACAAAGTGCATGATGCTCCCCTAGGCCCACCCATCCCACATCCTCACAGCTCCCTGGATTCCACATGTGCTGCAAAGAGCATCAGGGATCACACTCCATCAGTGCTTTGTTCCAGCAATACACATTGCTCAAAATTACAGACTTCAATTTTCAGTGCTGTGGGCCTCAGGGAAACAGAGAGATCCCACCCAGAAAGCATCAGCTAGAAAAAGCCTCCTATGACCCTTCAGGCCTGCCATGTAATCCTGACATTTAATGTATACAGCAAAGGTACATTTGATAATTGCTTGTGCTTTTTTTTGTTCCCCTGTATTTCTTTTGGAAGGCTGTCTCAGCTTCTGTGGCCTCTGACAGGCTGATTTTTCTCTCATTTTTCATCTGAACTTACTCTTGGCCTGTTTACACCCATTTACTCTCCATTAATATTATCTGGGAGTTTAAATAGGCTTTTTCCATTTTATTTCTTTGGTTATACCAGCTCTAAGTTTTGTATTTGTCTTGACCAATGAAGCTGAGATTTTTCAGACAACAAACAAGATCATAAATGCACATGTGACTGAGTGACAGACATTTTCATTACATTTTTTAGATAAGATGCAAATTTTCATAGGATGACACCTATTTTCCGTCCAAAAACTGTGACTTAAAATTGATTTCAAATAGCAAATTCAACAAAAGAAGACTTATTATTGTTTGGTCTCATTTTTGTTGGCTTTTGAATCTCATTTCATAGCTTATCTTTGTTGGAATAATTACAGACATGCCTAACATCCCCCCCACAGCCCAGGGCAGCGCTGGGCTCTTACCTCACTTCTTCTGAAGAGTCTCAGCTCCCTCCTGCTCATGCTCTGTGCTGATGCACTCAGGGTGCCCATCTGGAAACGCCATGTGCAGACCTGGCCTTGACCTCTGGGATTTTTCCAGAACTCCCACATCCAGCAGAATTCCACAGGCCCAGTTTTCCAG
Source organism: Florisuga fusca (assembly GCA_038090715.1). Lineage (NCBI taxonomy): Eukaryota > Metazoa > Chordata > Aves > Apodiformes > Trochilidae > Florisuga > Florisuga fusca. The sequence goes on from JAAWXA010000045.1 coordinate 2,133,616, forward strand.
GCTCATCCCTGGCTCACACAGCCCTTCATCTTTAATGGGTGCTCAGACTCCAGCGAGTCAGCTGCTGAGAACAATCAGGAGATGAGACACAAATGTTGCTGTTTTCATCTGCAATTCTTCCTGAGACAGCCATTTGCAGGCAAGAAGCCTCCTTGGGCTCAGAAGTGACACAACAGGAGTTTAACTCTATCAATTTATTTCCGAAGAGAGAGCACGGCTCCTGAACAACCCCGGGGATTTTCCTCCTCATCAACTCCCTCTGCTTGGCAATATTGGTATAAAGCACCCCAGGCCTCTCGGCAGAGCCTGCCCTGCATCACCAGCCTCAACCCTGTCCCTGGGCAGAGCACAACCCAACAGCTCAGCCCCCCAACAGCTCAGCCCTCAGCTCTCCAGCCCTCTCCTGGGATGCTCAGCCCCTCCAGCAGTCACACTGCTCCACTGAGCCTGTTCTCTGCTCAGAAATCCCCTCCTGACACAGACAAGAGTGGTGTCTGTCCAAAAAGAGCTTCTCCCACCCACCCATTTCCACCTGCAAGTGATGTACCAGGTCCCCAGGCAGACACCCTGCAAGCCAAAGGTGTCAGGGGCTGCAGTGCTGGCAAACACAACCCCTCTGCTGCCCAGGGACCACCTGATTTCAGTCCTGATTTCAGTCCTGCAGAAAGAACCATGCCGGAGAGCTGTTAACAAAGAAAAAGCAGTATTTCTACAACATGGTCCCCCTGCTTGTTTTTCAAAGACACGGAGCACTGGTTCATCCCCTCTTCTTAAGTTTTCCTGTAGAGAAAGTTTGGAACTCCCCCTGACAGTGATGCACTCACAGGAGGGCCCAGAGCTGCCCTGCTGACCAGCACGAGGGTCCCCAAAGGGACCAAAACCATCTCCAGGGCTCATCTCCAGGCACTGCCCTCCCTCACCCACTGCTGAGACATTCACCACCTGAAGCTTGCAGTGGAGAAGACATTGCCCATTTAACCACACACAGAAATAACCACCCAAACCTCAGCCTCGCCGAAGCCCTGAGCAGCAGAGGCACACGTGGGACATGTTGCTGCTTCTCCTGCTCCTGCCCATATGCACACCCAGCAAAGGGTATAAATAAATAGCCAGTGTCACACCATTTATCTTCATTTGTCAGGAGTGACAGGATAACTCACTTGTGACTCCCCTACTCCATCCTCTCCTCACTCATGAAGATTGATGCCCTAGCAGATATTCCCCCCCATCATGTATTTTTACAGCCATCAGGATGCAGGAGTTTCTTGTTTTCCAGGGTCTGGCAGTTGATGGGGACCCAGAGCAACCCCAGGAGTGGCACCCACAGGGGTGCAGCTCAGGGCACACATTCTCCCTACACCTTCCAGGTGATGTTTGTTTCCTTTTCCCTCTGCATGACACGCTATTACCACAGCTTTGCTCCAGCAATTTGTCCTACACATCAGGACATGTTCTCCATCACACTGTCAAGCTCAGCCTCAGCTCAGCACCTCTGAGCACAAAGCCAGGACAGAGCTGTCAGGGGTGATGAAGGCAGTGGGGAAGAGGCAGGCAGCATCCACCACACCAGAGGAGCAAACAGCTCTGCCCACCCACCCTCCTGCTGCCCTGACCCTGCTTTTTGGTGGCCACAAAGGAGGGGACCAGGGTTGGAAAAATCAGGGCTGGGCAAAGCCTCATGTTGGGCAGCTGCCCCTCCAGCAGCACCTGCCTCAAGCTGCAGAACCACTGGGGCTTTGGCATGGTTTTAGCCCCCAAGAAGGAAGATTTTAGGTGTACCCGCAGGCTGGGCCCTGGGACTGGGCCTGGTTGGCTCCTCCCAGCCTCTCTCCCCCTGTGTCCTGGTCTCCACATCCATGCTCCCACCTGCCAGGAGCCAAGAACGTTGTTTTCCAAAGCATCCCCTTCCCCAGCCACCCCTGACACAACCTCCTGGCTCCGTTCAACAAAATCCCCAATCCCTGGGCAGGGGTGGGCAGGGGTCTGGCTCTCAGCCCCTCAGCCAAGGACACCCAGGTGGCTTTGCCAGACCAAGGCCAAGAGAACAAAAGCTTCCAATGTGTTTTTTTTTTCCAGCTCTGCCCATTCTGCAGGGCTCGGGGGTCTCACCGTTGGGCTGTTTGGTCCAGTGGGTTTGGAAATTACTCACAAAAGGTTCTTATTTCAAACACAGCTGGTGGTAGGGAAGTGCATTTCAATACTTCCTTACAGCCACCTCACATCCCAGGAGCTTTCTGTGCCTGTAGTCATGATTACATACAGGGAAATGCATAATGGAATGAGCAAACAGTTTAATCTAATATACACCTGTACAACAACAACATTAGGAGTTGCCACGTGCCATAACAAGCACAGCACCTTGCCTGGCTTTACAGGGGCTCCCTGGGTCTTTAAATGAGATTGTGTGTCCCTGTCATTACCCTGCAGTGCTGGGAGGTAACAGATTTCTACATTGCTACCTGGCAAGAAATATTTGAAACTCCCCAGAGGACAGAATTACCTGAAGGATGGCATAAAGAATAATGACAAGATTACAACTCACATGGTGAAAATAATAATGAATTAAGGTAATGGTATTTCTCAATCTTATTGCCAGCCCGAATGAATGGAATTTGTGCCAATTTCTTTCCTTGCTGTTGGTTTGCTGGGTGGGATTCTGCCAGAGAAGGATACTGGTGCCTGCAACTTCGGTACAAGAGGGCAATATTTAGATTAACAATTTGGCTACAGTAACCTTGGAATTATAAAAAACCAAAAAGTTCAAGTGTGAATGTTGTAAATACCACAGGAAACTGATATATTTGTTTAACTTTTAAATTAGAAACATCTTTCTCTCCAGTAAAATGTGCTGCTGTCTCCAAGGCATGGTGTCATCTTTGATCGTGCTGCTTAGGACAGAGATTGGTGATGGCACACACGAGCAGGTTGGCAAATCCACCTCTTCTGTGCCAAGGCTGGGTCAGGAGCTGCTCCCTTGGCTCAGTCTGGAATTTCTGCCCCCTCCTCTTCACTTTTACTGCAGAGGAAGGAGTTTGGTGAAGTTTAGCCCAACGCTGGTACAAACACCCAGAGAAACTGTGACACAAGAGGCCAAGGCCTCCTCCAAACCTCCCCCAGTTCCCTCCAGAGCATCCAAGCCCCCAACTCATTCACATTCCTCAGCACCAGAGCCATGTGCTGGGTTTGATCTGACTCAGACCTACAGCCATTTTGCTCCTTGAGTGTTCTGATTGCACTTGCTACAACTCCTTGTAGCTGAAATTACATTGCCCACAGCCTTTTATTGACAGACTGGCAAGGTAATTAAAAATGAGACTTCTCAAAAAAAAACCTCCTGTATAAACACTGGGAGAATAAATCCATATGATTACTCTTTCAACTCGAAGGACAGAGAACATCCTCACAATTACAATGGTGTTCCAAAAAAAAAAATTATTTAAACAGAGAGTGCCACGTATCTTATGTATTATGAATGTATTAACATGTAATAGTTTTAAATAAATATTAATAAGAACTCACATCTAAAGAAGAAGCCTGGAACTTACATTCTTAATTAATCCAATATTCACATTATGTCTAAAAATACACAGGCATTCCATTATTTTAGACCCAGAAGCACAAAGTTGCAAAAACAACTACCAGAAGGGAATGGAAACACATCCCCCAGCCCACCTCCCACAGACAGTGCCTTGTCCTCCCTGGCAGACTGAGGAGGAGCTGCAGTGGTACCAGGCAGCAGCCACCCGTGGGTGCTGTGGGTGGGAGGGAGAAGAAGCAATCAAGAGATCACTTCTAGAAGGAACCTGTGATTTGAGGGAGTCTGGCATTGCCATGTGCTAGGAAGACAAATGGGGCATCTGCCCATGGAGTGGCTAACACAGGACAGATGGTTTTGATCAGAAAAGTAAAAGTGAGAAGCATACCAAATTGTTTGCGATTTTTTCCAAAAAATTACTCTGCTTTGGTTTGCAACATTCTCCTGATTCCTCTCCCGTTCCTTCCCTGCTGAATGACTCCTTCAGACTCCTCAGCATCAAACCCTTCCTCCTGGGCCTGAGCCCTCCCTGCAGAGCTCAGCTGCTTGGGTCAGGGAGTACCAGAAGTGCAGAGCCTGGCTGACAGATCCACAGGGAATTCCTCTCTCATTAACCTAAATCCAGTGTTGACACCTGAGAAGCAAGAGTAAGATCCTTGTGTCACTATTAAAAATATTACAGAGACACTATTATTACACAGTGGTTTAGTGCTAAATGATTTTATGATATGCCTTATAGACCTTTCTCCATTACTCATAAGATAAAATACTCATTAAAACCAAGGAAAGATTTTAACTGGGGCTCGAGCGAACACAGAGATGCTCTCAGAGGAACACACTGAATTAAAATATTGACTGTTCATAGACAACAAATACAGCAGGAAAGCATTGATCTGAATTATGTCACCTCATAATTATTGCACATCCCTTAAGGGACATAAAGGATTTACCAATTAAACCAGTAGGGCAGATGCTTTTCCAGGCAGTACATCCAGGGTGTTGTATAACTTGCTTTTCATACACACAAACACACATTTTTATGTGGCATCAACCAGTAGACAGGACACACAGAACTTGACTCTATCAACTTCACATAAATCTGTGTGGCAGATAAAAGAGAGCATGGCATCCACCCAGCTGGTGGAAAGGGAGCAAAGGTGCAGACAGCACAGACCAGGACATCCGTCCAGAAACTGTAGTGCAGCATCCAAAGAACAATACAGACCAATTCAAGCAGAAAATCAGTGCATCCCACACTCAGAGATTTAAATGGGCAGACTGTATCACTGCACCACTATTGTTAAGTAGCTGCTGGCTCATGTGAGCTGGGTATGCAGGAACTGCAGCAACACAGAGAATTCATCTGTCATCAAGACTTTGATGTTAAAAGCTATTGAAGCATTGTGTAAGTAAATGTGAAATATTGCAGACAGTGGAACAAAATAATATAAAATATTTTTATCTTACTTGACCAGCTGCTACACATTGTATTTCATGCAAACTCGGGATTTCATGTTTAAAAATTAAACTCTTCCCTCCCTGCATGAGTCACTGTCTTGTTAACTGGTGACCTACTTAGCTGCCAGGCTTTACCATTGTTTCACTTTCTGTTCTCCATTGATCAGATTTTTGCTGCAAGCAGTGTCTTCAAGACCTTCCTCCTGGGTTCACATTTAACTCATCTCTTGCATTTTCCATGGGTTATTCTAAGAGGCACTTTCACACTGTCACCCCATACAGAAACTGATGCCTTTTAGATGCCAATTGAAACGTTCTCCTTTTGCTGTACCTCCCCCATTATGCTGAATGCAGTCTCTTGTTAGATGTGCATTCAAAGCCATTTATAAGGCATGAATACATAAAGATCAGTTCACTGAACCATATGCTATGAATATACAGACACCTGAATGCTGTACTTGCTACCAAAACCTGTCAAACAATTAAGCACATGCATCATAAGGGGAAACAAGCTTCACGGCAGTAATTTAATTCATTATTTCAGTAGATGCTGGCACTTAAGCACTGAAGGTGCATTTGTCTTCATACCAGATCTGCCCACATCAAAAAAGGGTAATGGGGAGAGCTGGAAGTATTCAGGAAAAATCCTCTTAACAAGCTCCCTCACAGCCAGTCAGCACACAAGCACCAGGGAATAATCCCATCCAGAAATACTCCTCCCTTGATAGGGGAGAAGGGGGTTGCTTTCTTTCCAGTTATCCATCCCCAAAGTTTACGTATTTGCTCCATGTCCTTGCAGATATTTAAATAAAATTAGCAGAGGTTTTTAACCAGCTGGTTGATAGCACCTCTGAAAAGTTAATACACACCAAAGATGCTGAGTGACATGACTCAGGTTCCAAGTTGCAGAATTATTTCCTCTCAACCTTGAGAACAATTCCTGTTATGGACATTTTGTGCTTATTAATATACAAACCAAATTCATATATTTGCAAATGATGCCAAGGTTTCTATTGGTGATTACTCCATCCTAGGAATGTCCTTGGGAAGATTGTTCTCAGTCATATCCCCTTGCAGAGCATATAGCTCAGCCTGCAAGTGCCAGGGTGACAAAGCTGGAGCTTGCACTAATGTAGCAGATCAATCACTTGACTGAAAGATACACAGACACAGAAAACATGTTTTATATCTGTCATATTCAAGGGTAAACTTCCAGCACTTGAGAAAACTGTTCAGATAATTCTGAAAAGCAGACAGTCGTGCTAGCCCTGGTGTCTAATCAAAAGAAAAATGTTGTCTGTTTAACAATACCAACAATTTTGAGACTCCTCAAAGCAGTTAACCCATGGACAGGGACCAAAGGCATCTGAAGTTTGGCCAAGAACTAACTTGCAAGATTGAAAACCCACGATGTAAATTTTAGTCATTGAAAAGTCAAGCTGAGCCATTAAACAAAAAATAGTGTCTATCCTCTGACATACCAGGGAACAGACATTGCACTTTTCAGGTGATAAACAACTGGAGAGCAGAAGCTCCAGATCGTGAGGAACCCTTGTGCTTTATACTGCAGTCTGCTTGCATCAATTGGGAAGTGCAGACAAACCTGATTTTGGGGTGTTAAGAGCTGAAGGTCATGTTGCTCATCACCAGAATGAAAAATTTGTATTTCTCACAGAAAGTCCTAGAATAACACCTTCTGACTGGCACTGCAATTCTCTGTGCTGGATTAAAAGACACAACCTAGTGTGAGATGGCTGATAAGATCCTCTGAGCACCCACCTCTGCAGGTAAGGACTAGGGACTTGTTTAATAGTGACCCGTGGAAATCACTCCGTCAACATCTTTCAAACAAAAAAAAAACATTTGGAACAATAGCATTAATGGAAATTCCAGCATGTGGGAGAGGTGCTATGGAAAGGGAAAAGGAGGGAGGTGGGTCAGGGGTGATGCACAGGTGCTCCTTCTGCCCAGTCTCCTGTGCCAGTGAGATGGAACAAGTTCAGGTGCCCCAGCAGCCACACATCATTTTTCAAGTTTTAAACGTGAGATCAGACCCATCCCCTGCACTCAGACCCTTTCAGAGGCAAAGGACAGAGGAAGGAGGGAGGTTCTGAACACTCCAGGCTGCAGTCAGAGCTTGTGCCTCACTAGACAGCAGAGAATCCAAATACCAGGTGTAGATCTAGGAACAGGAACCAGTGGACAGGTCTTGTCAATCCAGCTGCTCATGGAACGATGTCTTTTACAAGCACAAATTAGGATTTTCTTCTCATACAGGAACCCGCTGAGGGCAAAAGGGGAGCTTTGACACTACAATTATATTAAAACCAAGGCTCCAGGAACATTGTCAAGAAAATGAAGGTTTGAGTCTGTTTTGGAAACCAGTGCTGACATCTGGCCACCAGGCACTGGGTGGCTCCTGCTCCTCTGTTCATTAAAGCTCTTCTAGAGCACACTGCAGTGTAAGGAAGCATTAGAGAGATTAAATGCTGAGAGAATCAGGCCCCTTCTTGGTTTCCTGCATAAAAAAAAGGCAATTAGCAGATGTTAAATTACACTGTAATTTGTCAGCACCTCTTTGCTTTATTAAGAAGGACCAATTGACACTCCAGTGGCTAACAACAGATTGGAGATGTGATTAGGTGCTATCTCGAGCTCATTTGCTTTAACTCTTTTTCCATTTAAAACTATATCTTTTGAGGAACGCTGTTGCAGTTCTGGCATCAGTGGAAAGAGCACCAAATCTATCGAAACCCCGGGGAGGATCGGAGCTTTTAGGGGTTTCACAGGTCAGCATGTATGAAAGGCAGGATGCAGAGTGCCAGGCTAGATCCTCCACCTCTGATCAGTGGGAAAACCTTCAAGCTGGGCAGGCACAGTAGGTGATGATGGCTGTAGTTAAAGAGAAGGATCAGGATCCTGCAGGATCAAGACCTTTCCTTGCAGAAATCAATTAAAATATCTGTACGAACCGATCAGATTTCACACATGCATGTGCAGTAACACAGAAAATAACTCCGAGTGAAAAAACCAAATAAAAACCTTTCCAGTATCTGTATTTTTGTCTTTGCTACAGTGACCTCCAGAGGTACGAGGTAACAACTGAAGTTCCCAAGTAGGAATTGACAAAGTTCACTCCCCCAGGATCCTCACTGCAGCTCAGGGATGTGTAAATCACTGAGTTTCCTATGAGAAGCTCAGGAAATTCCATTCAAACAAGTTTATGGGACTGGAACCCACATCCCCATCCATTCAGCCTGTCTATAAAACAGAGTGAGTGATATCTGCTGCTATTCCCACCACACACTCTAACACCTCTGAGAGCATCCTCATCATCTCATGGTGCTCAACAGCAGATGGAAATAGCAAGATAATACACAATGCTCTAGTCTGCCTTCTGATAAATAACCTGTATGCTTGCTGAAGGAACAGAATGAGGAACACAACCTTGTGATTTAAGTTGCACCAGGAACAAGATGGCAGTGACACTGTGGAGTGTTCCTCAGGGAACCTGCTCTTCCAAGCAGAGGTATCACAGAGGACATTCTGCTGCCCAGAGGTATTACAGGGGTGACAGATAAATGCTGAAAAGGAGAGCAGTCACCCAGGAGGAAGCACACTCTGTCACCTTCTGAATTTTTCCCCACCAGTCCCGTTTCCAGTTCTCTCAAAAAATCCACCCAGCCCTGATTCACATGCTTTGGCTGACTGAAAATCCACACCATGGTGTATTTTGTCTCAGAGGCTACAAAAGCAGGGCCAGCCCTCCAGGCACCTTGGAGATGGTTTCACCCCCAGGAACCCCCCCATCCCAACCCTGCATCCTTCCCTCTGTCTGCAGAGGCTCCTGCCCACTCTGAACACTTTATTAGTGCACGGAGAATAGCAAAGCATCAGAGTTAAAGTGGTGGCTGACTGGGGAAAACACATTGCACATTTCTCCAGCTTTAAAGAGTGAGAGTCAATGGGAATGGCCTTTAAGCTCTATTACAGTAATGTGCACTGTGTTTGTCACAGACACAGTGTATTTCTGATTACCCTGTGTTTCTGAGCGAGCCCCATGCATTATTCATCAGGGGAGCAAAAATATCCCTTCAGTTTGTAGCAGAGCTGCCAAAGACTTCCTTCCCAGTGCTTGCACTGCTTTTCAAACACCTAGCATGCCTAGATGTGTGTGCTCTGCAAAGCACTTAGCACATATTTTGCTCAAAATAAATAATAAATACAAGTACTTGGGTCAGACAGGTTCTCCCTCATCTCTAGCTCTTCTCTACACTTCTCCACCAGGTGCTCCACATGGAAGGGAGCAGCAGGGACCGTGCTCAGACCACCTTCCCTTGCATACAGAACCCCCCTAGCCTGGAGATGGGGAGCACCAGGTGTGAGACAGTGGTCAGGGAGACATCCAGGGGGAACATCTCTTCCAAAACCCTCAAAGATGTGTATAGAAAAGGTACATCAGGCAGAGCCAGCTCTTAACTTCTGATTTCCTTCCACAGAACTGCATTGCCTGCAATCGCTGAAACCACAGCAGCTGCAGAACCTGGGCCAGGGGTGGAAACCACTCTGCTCTCTGTACACCAGCAGGACCCTCAGGGACCCCCCAGCTCCTGATCCTGCTCTAGGGCGGGGAAAAAAAAAAATTACTCTCTTTCTGAAAAGGTGACTGAACTCTGCAGGGGTTGGTTTCCTTCACTGCATGATCAAAGGAGCTGAAGGATACACTGGGATTTACAGCCAGGCTTGGCTCTATGGAACCCACTGGTGCTGGGGACAGTCCCCTCCTGCCTCCCCAGGACACCGTCCCCATCCACTGGTGATGCTCAAACACAGTTTTTCCCCTCTAGGTCTTATAACTCTGCTATCCCACAACCAAATAATCCTCTCAGCTCATAACATATTTTTAGACATCCCATTAATATTTAATGAGACAGCCCACAGCAAGTTAGATAGCAGAGCAATTAATTTTTAAATGCTGACATTTATTACAGCATGTAACTGCTACCTAACTTGCTGTGGGCTATCTGGATAAATGTCAGTTAAATATCTAATAATTTCTTACAATTTAATATGAACATAAAAAAAAAAAAAAAGAAAAAAGTCCTGTAATTATCTATTATTTGTAAAATTTAATTGATATTTTAATTTTGGCATTTAGGTTTCTCTTCCACACATCCCTGCTCCAGCCTCTGAGGCTAAGTAATTTTTGGTAATTAATTTATACAATGATTAATTTAGTTTCATCTAATGTTTAAAAATCATGCTTGTAAGGCCCAAGATCCAGCAAAAAAAAAAAAACAAAACTGCTTAATGTTGCAACAGCCTGGCCAGAGGGACAGATCTGGAATAACCAAGGGAATGGACAGGACCAAGGTGCTGAGGATCACTGGGTCAGCTCCAGTGCCAGGACAGCCCCAGGGCCTCCCCAAGGGCAGCTCTAACTGAATATTAAATATTTTAGATTTAGACAGCCCTCAGAACTGGGATGGGGGCTTTTGGCTGCCTCCCAGCTGCTCCCTGATTGCCCTTCTCTCCTGCCTTGGAAAAGGGGAAGATTTTTCCATGTCTGACCATGGAAAGAGCTACTGAGGCTCCGTGGGAAATACCCCCCTCTGGAAACAATTCTGCTTTTACACCATAGGTCTTCCTGTTGTTTTTATTCCCTGGGTATTTTATTACTGAGGGATATTTGCATGAAAATAGAATCTTTGTTTCAGAAGATTTCATCTGCTTCTGTACCAGTCCTGGAGGAATTTACAGTGAATGAATGAACGCTGTATTTCTCATGTTTTTACATACAAAAAAAAAAAAAAAAAAAAAAAAAAAAAAAAAAAAAAAAAAAAAAAAAAGGTCTGATTATTTAAATTATTGTATCTTCTGGAGGCTTAATTTTCCTCCATGAATCTCCTGTTCCATCAAAGTCTCAGCAATGTTGAGATCTGAACAGGGAGGAAGCTACCAAGCAGTGGCTGTGGGAACCTGAGAGGTTTTTGTAAAGGGATCTGGGGCTGCAGCAGTGCTGGGTTCACACTGTGCCAGGCACCTGTCACAGGACAAGGACTGACAGGGAACACCAGGAGCAGATGGGTCAGAAGGAAGGGGAATGTGGGGTTATTCTGCTTTCTGTCTGTCAAGAGCAGCAGCAGCAGCATCCTGCCCCGGAGAGCTCTGTGCCCCAGAGGGCAACAGGCACAAATGAACATGTTCTCATTTTTCATAAAAACAGATTACTTTGGGGAAACTGCCTGCAACAGCACACTTCTCATGTTTCCATTCTTAGAGTTTTAATCAAAATTTATTTGGGAGATACTTTCCAAAACCTTCATAGAAATATTGTGTTTTCCAAAGGCTGCCGGAAGAACACACATAATTGGAAAAGAAAAAAAAAAAAAAAAAAAAAAAAAAAAAAAAAAAAAAAAAAAAAAAAGCAATACCAGCTTTGGAAAGTAATCTGATAAAGATTCCAATTAAAAATTTTGGTTTAAAACAAAGAAAACTTCATAGAGAGGAAAACAAACCTCAGGGGAAATGGGAAGGTTCAGACTGACTGCAAAGCAGCTGCACTGGAAGGGTGAGGTTCTCTGGGTCACTCCAGCTCCTACCCCATCCCTCCCCTTCCCCTGGGTGTTCCAAGGACCAGGGGGGGTGGCTCTGGGCAGCACTTGGGACTTTACAGCCCCAGGACCTCTCCTCTAACACCTGGAGTCACCTCACCCCCAGGTGCTGGGTACTGAGCCTCCCAGCTGAACCTCTGATGCCAGCCCATCTGGAAAAGGCAGCTAACAAGATCTACATTAAAATGCCTTAAAATGCAACATTGAGGGAGCTGATTGAGCACTCCCACCCATACTGACAGAACCCCAACTGCTCCGAGTCTCTCACTTGGGCTCCCATGAGCTCTTCTGCCCTCCCCGTGTTGGGTGAGTTCCCCTCACAATGAAAAGAAAATTAATAATCCCCAAGTGCAGAGGCATTGGGTCTCAGCCTGGGAGTTGGAATAAAGAAGACAAACCCCTCAGGCTGGGATGCTTCTGAACCCCCATTTCGTTCCCATCTCTTTATTTAACTGAAACAAATTTATCCATTTAAATCCACACATCTTCCAAATTCCTGGTGTGCCTCCTGGAATTCCTGCCCATCTTTTATCACTGAAAAAACACTCAGGTTCTTTACTTGCCTAATTCTGATGTGCTTGCTCCCAGGCAATTTAGCTCCTGAACCATCCAGCTTGTGCACATGTTCATCAGCCTCAGCCACTTAGCTGCTTGGGCAGCTGTGCTGCTTAATGGGGCTGAAAAACCTGCAGGGATGCTCCTTTTCCCCATGCAAGCTGCAGAGAAGGAACCTGAGGATATCCTAGAGCAGGGCTGGGGAATGAATGACAGGGCCTGGCTCATCTTCCACTTATGAGGCTGCAAATTCTTGGCTTTCCTGGCGAGATCCCCTTCTGGTGCCAGTCCCTGGGCAGGCTCTCAGGTCCCTTGGTCAGGACAACCTGGTGTAAATTCAGGGCCAAACCCCAGGGAGCATCTGCTGGCACCTCCCAGGAAGGCAGAGCACACACGGGGCTGGTGTTTGCAGTGCTATGGAACAAGCTTTTCATAGCTTAAAATCAGTTTCTCCTCTCACTCCCCCCAGCTGTCCAGACGCTGGCTGTGCCCTGATTTCCCATCAATAACTGACCCAAGCAAAAGAATCAAAGGCAGAATTTCTGCAACGTTGTAGGGAATGCACAACGTGAAACTGAGCTTAGCCACCGGCAGTGTAAAAATGCCTTGAGGTGGGGATTCACCAGGAGGACAGAACTAAAGCACAAACAGTGTGTGCCAGGAGGGCTGGAGGGGTCCTGGGGATTCTGCAGCATCACCCCAAGAAACCCTGAGCTAAAAGGAAGGTTGCAGCCCCAATCCTGCCCACACAGCACCCCCCAGCCCAGGGAGGTTGGTGCTGAGCACAGAGCTCACCTGCTGCCTCCCAGCCCCCCAGCTCCTGATCACCTGGCAGCAGTTTAACCTTTTCCAAAGGGCACTCCCTCCTCGGGCACCATTTCCACCATTTCACGTAGCACATCCCAGAGGGCTGGGAGCTGAGGCTGTGTGAGCAATAACCTTTGAAAGCTTCCCAGTCTGCTGGGCCCACAAATTACTGATTAATGGTTGGCCTTACCCTCGGAAAAGGCAAATACACTGAGTAAACACGAAATCTGAGCAGTCAGCTTCGAGGTGCTGAGAGCTGTTTCCTGCATCCCTTCTGCCACCAGACTGTTTAGTTTAGGATTCACTGAACTCTGATGGAGGGTATCAGCTGCCTTGGGATCCTGATGCACCAGGAAAACATGTTTCCTGCCTTAATCTGGATGAATCACCCCATCCATCTCTGAGGTCTGCTTTGTGATTTGGGGGGAGAGGCACACAGCTCTGCCTCCTTACCCCAGCGGGGACAAGTAACAACCAGTAGCTGCTAGTTCAAAGGGAAAGCATTAATAATGAAACTCCAGCCTGAGAAATAAACATTTGTGTTATCACACTGCACAGGCACCTGCCTTGCCCACTGCCTTGGGGAAACTCTGAAGGTGACAGACAAAAAGAGGTGACAGGCTGGAGCATCCGTAGCTTACACAGAAGAACATAACCAGAACAAACTTCCTCCCACTTTGATCACCCAGAGATGAAAACCCTCTTGCCAGACACCAGGGAATCCCAGTCACCCTCAGCCACCAACCCAGCTGGGATGCCCACATGGGTGCTTTGGGATCTTTCCTGACAGCCACCACTGCTCCCAGAGGTGGGAACGTGTCAAAATTCTACAGGATGGCCCAAGGTAAGAGAGTGAGAGCAGTTCAGGGTATTTCTCATTGTTTTCAGGTTGTTCCATTGTTCTTTTCAACAATTCTGAAGGCTGAAAACATCACCTTGGTTAAAGAAAATCTCTCCCTTCCCATTGCTTGCAATGCTAATTTATCAGTAGATTTCTCTAAAGGAAACGCAGTGCCCTGGGAAATGTATAAATACATGAACATCTGAGACATGGTAATTCACCAATAGATAAAAAAAGCTGCTAGGAGACCATCAATTCTGACAGCCCTTTCCCCTGGGCTACCCAATTACAATACAATGAACCAAAACTGCTAAAATCCTGAAAGTGAGTGTATATGTGATACAGAAAGGGCCCTTAAACCTGTAATTTAAAAACCATATATGCAACGTGTAGCTGTAGGATGAATTCCCAAGACCAGGACAGAGCAGAAAGCTCCAATATTGACTGCAGAGCTACACAAGAGAGACCTCACAATAACCTGGCACTGAGGGACAGGGACAGCCAACTTCTTTATATGCAAGTGCAGGTACCTGAGAGCAACACATGTGAGTCCCTTGGCCATGTCAGACTTCAAAAATGCTGGGCCTGGTTTCATAATTGAGATCTTTTTAAATTATTCCTTTTATTAAAACCATGTCCCCTGCACTGGGACCCCTTTCCCAAGCTCAGCTGCAGCACCCAGGCACAGGAACAAACTGCTTTTCAAACAAAAGTTTTTTCTGCCCCAAGCCAGCCCCAGCCCTTCCCTGCACCTGATGGATTGTGCTAATCACTTCACCTGGTGCTAATGAGACCACTGAAATGCTCCCCCTTGTTAAACCCAGTGATTAATTACGAGGCTTGCCATGAAAGTCTGCCACCAGCATCATAAATTCACAGAGCACATTCAGCAGCATTTGCCAATGGCAGAGCCTGAAGAGTAAAATATTGTCTCATTATATATCTTTCCCTTTCACATGGCAAGAGCAGTGAGCACTGGAGGGGTAACTAAGGCTTTTGTTGGTTTGAATTACTGTGGAACCAGCAGTCTAACACCAGGATTTATTTTTATGGATTTTATTCAATGAGAAGATGACAAAAGCTAAGATGTAGCCTGTCCTCAAGGCCCACAGAGCCTCCTGGGGCACAGCACTGCAGCATTGGCCATTACAGCATGGGCAGGCTCCAGTGTTTCCTCTCTGGGAGCCCAAGATGCAGAAGATTTGAAACACAAGTGAGGAGCCAAAGCAGAACTCAGAGGACAGCTATCACCCATTCCCCAGCAGGGAAAACTGGTGGGAAAGCTGAGGTTTGAGCACACGCCTGTGCCCCAGTTTGGGACCAAGCAAAGGAATTACTGAGGAAATTTTTTTTCCCAAACATCTGCTTTACTGAAATATTTCCTTAAATTAGAATTTTGTGACTTGGTTTGAAGTGGCTGATTTTTCTTTGCTCACCCTCAGTTACTTTTTACATATACACACAAAAAAGGACAAAATCCTTGTTCATTATGAAAATACACATAAAGGGAGGGATGAGGTTCCTGCTGGCAGAGCACCTGCCCCTCTTAATCTCCTGGTACCCTTCTCATTCCAGGAGATGATGGAGGCAAGGACATGTCTCTAGCTGTTTCCATCTGCAAACTTTTGCATAAAGCCATCACAACAGGTTTTTTTTATTTCTACTTAGGACAGACAGTGCAAGATCTTCAAGCCATGCTCAGATCTTGATTTGCTTCTCACCCAGATCCAAAGCATCCCAACCTCTGGATGGTGATTTCCTCCTTCACAATCACTCAGATCTGCAGAGAGAGCACCCAGGGCAGCTCAGGAGCAGCCTGGGATCCTGCTCTGCATCTCAGCCACATGGCACAGGAGTGCAGCAGGCTAGAAATCAATGCAAAGCATTAGGAAGGAGCTGCCCTGCAGTCAGCCACAGGAGGATTTCGAGGATCTACGGATTAAATGGATGCGACTACAAACAGGGAAAATATTGCCTTGATTCTGCTTCTACATGGGAAATCTGCTCCTGCACCATTACCAGGAGACTCTGCTAATGAAGTGGTTATTCAGGCTCCAGTTATGAGCAGGAATTTCAGAGGGAGCCTGCCTGCTCCAGCAAAGCCCTTCAGAGGCTCAGGAGCTGCTCCTCCAGGCTGGGGGGGAGAGGCAGCAGCACCAATGGCCTTGGTGACACCCTCATCACAGGAGGATTTGATAATTCAAATGCAGGGTGACAGGACTTCTAATAGCCTGGGAGCACTGACTTCAGTGCAGGAAGGATGAAAGCTTTTGGAGTAATGGTGGTCAGTACCAAATGTCATCATCTGACACAGATGGAACGAGTTTTAAATGACATTTGCATCATTCTTTTGCTCGTGACAGCAAGAGGAGATCCTGCTGTCAAACCAACTCATTTGAATCCACAAGAGTCTGAGGATTAAAAGATGAAAGTTGTCAACCCAGTGTTTTAAGCTTGTCCTGCCTCCCTACTTCAGAAGCCTCCAGTACAGCACACGAAATGCCTCAAGTGATTATGTTTTGTAAGCATGGAAGACACAGCAAAAAAAATTGATTACACAGTGATAATAGGAGTATGCTGGATGTTTAGGTGTCAAATGAAACATAATTCTGAAGAATATTTTTGCCTTCAGAATAATACATCATCTCTCCAAACTGCCACAAGCTCCCCCATTATTAATACCCTTCAGAATGACTACAATTGAAATGATAATGTGTTTCTAAATTAATATTGCATCTTCCCATTTCAGTATCTGATGAGCTGTATCAAAACTTCATTAAATCACTCCCTCTTTTGCCAGCTACAGCTTATAATCAGGTTTAAGATCCACATCTGTCTTCACATCATAGCCCATGCCCTAAGCTCTGTGCTACCTGCAGTGGGTGGGAAACTGTGTTGATGGGACAAAAAGAGCTAATCATGTGGTTTGCAAAATATGACATTTTGGGCTGCTACATAAATATTTGATGCAAAATTAGCAGGGTTATCAACATGCAACATCTAAGAGAATTTCTTCTTCAGGAAGTTCCATTCTATTCCCCCAACAATTTCGTACTAGTTGTAGAAAGCTGATGAAATTGGTTTTGATTTTTTATCTAGAGGTACAAAGTCTTCACCCCTTCCATGGGACAGGATCCTCCAGAGCAGCCAGCTCCTTGTCCTCACAGCCTGAACTCCTACAGCACATCTCAAATTTAAATGACACAATTCAGCCAAGGGATGGAGCCGACTTCCTTCAACAGGCACCATTAGGTCAGAGTAAATTAATTAGAAGGCAATTTAAACACTTGTAAAACACCCTAAATCCCAGAGCTGCCTAGGCCAGGCTCTCCTCTTCCCCTTGTGTTTTTATTTATTGTGAAATCTGACTGTAATTAAGCTGTTTGTGCCAAGCCAGGATTATACCTAGCTTGGAAATTAAAATAGCCCCTTCAGTGGCTGCTGATAGACGCAGCTAATTCATTTAAATTCTCATTTCCAGAACAACATTTCATTTCAAGTTTGAAATGTAATTACTTGGTCAGAGCCCAGGAGACCATGCCATTTTAAAGTGATGATGATTTCCAGACCCCTCCTTCAGTATTCTTGTCCCCAAGACAGCCCTGAGGCAACGGGGAAGTCAGACTTCAAAAGAAGGGGATGCAAAGCACTTCAAATTGGTCGTTACAAACACTTAGCTCCTTTCTGTACATAAAACTTCACATCTTTTTGGAAAACTCTCAAAACCGATCAATTATTTTTGGTTTAGAGACATGTTTATAATGTCAGAGCTTCACCTTCTGCTGCAGAAGGGGCCAAGGCAGTGAGGAACAGGGCCCAAGGGGACTGCCCAGGGCTGAGAGGGCCCCAAGCAGAAAAAGCCACAAATCAATCCGTGGGAAGGACTAAAAATTGATTTTTTTTCTAAAGTTGCTGTATAATGTAAGCTCCTGTGATGGGACTGAGACTCTGGAAAAAAATAGATCGCCTGTTAATTTGCATTAATGAGGCTTAACAGAGTTTGCCAGAGAGGGATTAAGAAGCAGTGCTGGTCCCAGGCACTGCCAGAGGGGTTCAGACCCCAGCACCCCAGCTCTGGGGGACACATCCTGCACCAACACCCACCTTGTGCTGGCAAAATCTCCTCTCCAGAGCCATGGCCAGAGGTTTTCCATGCAGCTGCCTGAAGCAAAACTCCTTAGCTTTCAGCAAACAGGCTGGGGCTGCTTTTATTGACTCACTGGGGCATTTTGTGCTGAATGGTTTCATCTGAGAGTGCTCCTTATTGCCCAGGTTTTTAAAGCTGGGAACAGAGTGTTTTTCCTTTCCAGGATCAATTTGCACTGCTAAAACATGAAATACTAGAGCTGGTCTTCAAAAGAAATGAGACATTTCACTTGTCCCTTATTAAGCTATTTGCATTCTGAAACCATGATTTTTCTTTTTTAAATTGAAAAGACAAAAAGAAGAATTAATAAAATACACGAAAACAGCAACTGGAATAAGCAGGGAGGAAAGCTTTTGGGAAGTGTGGCTGCAACAACGTTACATAAAAAGGTTTAATGAGCTCTGTGGGAACAACATCAGACAAAGTCAGCAATTCAGCTGCAATGTATTTTAGCTTACTTGTTCATTAAGTGGGTTGCACTGGGACTTCAACTTATTTTGTTAGTTCCTATGAACTGTAGCCCATTCTGTGTGGTTTTTTCTCTACATTTCATACAAGCTCCTTGACTGCAGGGTCAGGGGTTTTGGTCCTTGCTGAGACCCATTTGTTAGCATTATGTCAAAGCAGCCATCCCGAGGAGCTCAAGGAGAATTGGTCTTTAAAGATTTTCAAATTCTATTCATATTTTGTTTCAAGCACTCCAGAGAGCTCCAGCATTTCTTACACTGACCAAATCTGACATTCAGAAATTGGTGACAGGTAAACAATTGATGTTTTGGGGAGTCGAGCAGAGAACTAGGAAATTAACTAGACTGACAGAATTTTTTAAAAAGCATTTTTAATGTTACTGAAATTAATTTGAATTTGAAGCACCTGTAAGAGCTTTGGGAGCAGAATCAAGAAAGAAAGGATGGCCAAACACAGGGGTCAGGCAGTGTTTAAGCTGAATGAGGTACAGCTGTCAGCAGCCCCATCAAGGATGTGATTTGAAGACAAGTGGATGGTAATTTTCCCCTGAGGTACCCAGATTATAGTTTTTACACATCTCGGATAATATTACCCAGCTGCACACAGCCTGGTCAGTGGGCTGCCACAGAAACCCTCTGTTTGCATGTTAATGTCTCAGGGTTTTCACGCTGCTGGGGTGTGCTCAGCCCAGGCTGTCTCCTTTTTGTCAAATGCTCCTCAGGCATCCCCCTGCCTGGCTCCCAGGAGGATATTTGTGTTTTGCAGCCAGTGCTATAAGACCAGGAGTACAAAGAACAGAGTTTTTTCAGGGCTATGTTCCTCTTGCTGCTCCCTGGGGAGACTCTGCAGCTCTACATTTTGGGGAGAAAAGCTGAGCCAGAGTTGTCTGAGGTTGTGTGCAGGGAGGTGGAAGGTGCTGCTCATCCAGCCCCAGCAAGTGGTCCAAAAATGTTCCCAGGCTCAGGGCTTTGGCAGAGTCAGACAGAAAGCTGGAGCACTCCCACCTGGGAATGCTGTCTGGGTTTGCTGTTGGAGGAATAGGGAGCGGTGTGGTGCCAGGCTTTGTTCAATGATTCATTATTCTCAACTGCTGAATAATTCAGTGTACAGGATTAATGGCATATGCCACTGAAACACCTTCCATATGGAAGCTGGCTCCCTGGGGAGCAGCTCTCTCCACAGACAAGCCTGCATCTCTCCATCCTCTGGGCAGTGGGCAGGGACCTCAGGACACCCACAAGCTGTGGGTTTGCTGCTGTCTCTGCCATCCCAGGGTGCAGGGACAGGGTAGGGGCTGGAAACACTGGAATAGGGAGGGTTGAAGGGATAAAGCTCCCACCCCCCAAACATGGCTCAACCAGCACCAAAGCTCAAGCCTCATCACCCCATCACTCAGTGGAGCAGCACACAGGACACAGAGCAGTTCTCTTTCTCTTCTCTTTCTGACTTAGGTTCTCCACAGACTTTCAGTGGAGGCAATTTTATCCTCTTCACACACTTCCATAGGCAGGTTTTCAGTCTGCAAGCCAGAGATCTTAAAATACCAGGAGAGGCATCTCCTTATACACACTTTACACTTGTGCACCAGCAAGACGTGCATTTACCACCAGATAGGAACACTACATGGGCATTTCCCATTGGGATCTGAGGCTCTGACTATCACATCAGGCTTTCCTTGTTCTGAAGTGACTTTTGCCACCAGTGGAGGGGAAAGGACTCTGTTCTGGCAGACAGACACAGCAAATGGCACGTGCTGGAGGCTCAGGAGCAAACTGACCAGCCAGGGATGCAGTGTGCAGGATGCACTGACCTGTCAGCTCAGGAGCAGAACTAGGACTGGCAGCTTCCCATATCCTAATCAATAATTGAACAGAAGGTGATAACCAATTCAGAAGATAAAGATGTCAGTAAATTAAATTAACATGTACAGTGTAATCAGCATTCATTAAGCCAATTTAGTCAAGTGATGACCTCAGCAGCTTTTACTTCATCATAGACTTAAATGTCAAATCAATATGCAGATTTTGTATAAGCCCTTTTCAATTATATCTCATTAAAATCTTCGAATAAATGTAACTGCAGCAAGCTATGGCCAATAAATATAAACCCAAGGACCTGCAGCAGTTAGCTGTTAGTGCCATACACACCTAACTGCAGGGAGTCACTGCCTGTGCCCTTTCTGTCCATTTTCAGGAAGATGAGCAAACACCTGCTCCTGGCAGCAGAACTTGGGCAGTTCTATGGCCCTCTGGCACACTCCACTGCCTCCCAGCACAGGCTGGATTTGGGAAAGGCAGGGGCAAGCTTCAGGATGAATTGCACACCCAGTGCCAAGATGTTCCAGGTGTCACAGCTCCAGACCCACCTCCTATCCCTGGAATAACCACCACAGACAAATCCTTGTGGTTTCTCCTTCTTACAACCTCCCTGTCTTCTGCAAGAAGAAATTCTACAACCTTTTGCTGTAGAAAAGTACAAGTAATGCTGTGAATAATTTTATTTGTGGAGCACTCATTCAAACACAGCAAGCAGATGAAAAAGTGAAATGAGGACAGTGGGTCAGCAGGCAAGCTGTGCTCTGTACCAGAAATCTTTGTGGTTAATTTATCAGATTTCTCATCAAAATCTCCCTCATGCAGGGACTAAATCTGCTCTAATGTATCATACCTATTGCTAACTCACAGAACTGAAAATCTCATTTCATGGGCTCCAGGTTTACCAGATTACGATTCCACTGCAGAGAGTTTCTTAAAGTAACACAAGCTGGTAATAAAACACTCACTGGTAAAAGCAGCACTCCTGATTGCCCCTGGCAGTGGGGTGAAGGTGAGCAGGCTCCTGCCTCCCTGGCCCTCAGCTCCTCACTTGCAGACTGAGCCCTCCCCTGGCTCTCTAACCAGGGGGAGCTTTTCATCTCTGTGCTTATCTAAAGGGAAAAGCATTTCCTTCAACAATAGCTGGGAATTTATGATCAAGCCAAGATGTCAAGATTGCTGAGAGACACCCTCTTTAAGGCAGCTGTAAATTGTTTAGACAATAGAAAGTGACAGCTTCTTTCATAGCTTACAGAGGGAAATCCAGGAGAGAGTACGGATTTTAATATATATGTGTGTTATTCTGCAGGTAAGGAGACCACTGAATGAATACCCTTCATGGGGAAGTAAGCATCTCTGAATAGATTTGGTTATTCTTTCTTTGTACTTGTGCTTCAGTTCTCTCCAAAGCAGGAGTTTAATTCTCTCCTGTACAGCTCTTGCTCCAGGGCTGCTCAGAGGCAGACTCAGAGCCCCAGGTACCTCCCGTGCAGAGCATCCCCCTGGCTGAGGGACTCAGCACCTTCCCTCCCTCCCTCCTTCCCCACATCTGCCAGGCAGCCCCTTGCTCTCAGACTGCAAGGGACACATCTGGGCAAAGTGTTTTGTGTCCTGCACTTCTGGGTGCTGGCACAGTGAGGAGAAAATGTTCTGCAGAGGAGCTGCCCCTGGCAGAGTGAGAGTCCTGCACCCTTCCTGCAGATCCCAGGATGGGTTCTGGTGTATTTTACACCTTATGGATGTTACCTACACCAGGTAAGCTTCATCCACTTGGAAACACAGGATCAGACCACCCAAACTCAGCTGAAGTGGAAGCTCCAGAGGCACAAGGTTTCTGACTGCACAGCACTGGGTGCTCTTTCTGAAATCCAAGTGGGTTGTCTAAAAAAATCTCCCTGTGGAATTCTGTTCACAGCCCAATGTTCCCATTTCTCCTCACACACAAAAACCTGATGCTTCTGGCTTGTCTTTACCCCAGACTTGCTTTATTTATTCATAGCCAGGCAAGCAAAGAAGAATCAAATTTATCAGATTTCATCATGTGGAAAGCATAGTGATGAAGCCTAAATTGCAACTGACTGAATTTTGAATTAAGCAATCAACTGATTAATTACTTGACTTTTGTCTAATAAAGCAAAATGTAAATGACACTGGCAGAGGAGTTACCTTCCATTACTGCAGCTTCAGCTTTCCTCTGCTGCATGGGGTGGGAATATGGACTTCTCTGGAATTTCCAGGTGACTGCAGAGCTGTGGGAGGCTGTCAGAAATGCCCCGTTATCCCAGTCTGCTGTTATTTTTTTTCTTGCCACACAACACATTGTAAAAGAGGAAAGAGATGTTTATATAAACAAGTATTCTGTTTCCCCATGCAATCAGCAGCAAGTGCCAGGTTATTCTGTCCATTCTGGCATCCTCCATCAACATTAAAGGAGATGCAACCCATTGTACCTTTCAGATTGATTTCACCCTGATGAATGCGAGATTGTCAGATTGCTAAATCCTCCCAAATAAATTAATCCAGTCTGAGGTCATCCTAGACTCATTTAGAAGAGCTTTTAATGTCTTTTTCTGACCTGTGATACCTCTGATAAATGGCCAGAGGAAGACAGTCTACCCTGCAGCATGTCAAGGCCAAACATGAAGGCTGTCAAAAAATCAGCATTAAAAGCTGCTCCATGGGCTGTTCTCCCGAGCTCCCCTAAATGGCACACTCTGCTTCCTGACATTCATCAAGGGTGACATTCTCTGGAGGGCTGAGTCTGCATGTCAAAAGAAACTTCTCCACATCCTGAAGACATGAATCACCTGGAAAGCAACACAGGCACACAGCTCTGACAGGTCAGGTTCTTCTCCAGAGCCAGCACAGCCAGACTGGGATGAAACCCCCGGGGCTGGATCAGCCTCCCCACTTCTGATCCCATTCCTACAGCAGCTCCTCTGCAAGCTCCTGGGTTTTTAACAATCTCTCCCAGATGGGACCCTGATCCTGCTGGTCCTTCAGTTGCTTTCACATGAAACACCTGTAGCTAAGAATGCCAGACCTGCCCTCCTGTCCTTCTGGAGCAGCCAGCACACTGCTGGGTTGGGGTTTTTTTCCTGTAATCAATCTGCCAAGCAGGTGGGTAAAGCAAAGCTCCAAAACCTCAGAAAAGGACACACCTGAAGCTCTAATTTCTGCCAAAGTGTGGTTTATTTTCTAGTACTAATGTCCTTGTGACACGTGTTTATTTACATCCTAATTTATGCTATTAATCTGTGAAAAGGTCAGTATCACATGAGCATCTTTTTGGCCAATGACTACCAAACTGCTTCACGCTCATTTTTAAACCATATTTTATTGTGGTTTTGATGACAAGAAACAGGACACAAAGTAAAGTGACTGAGTTCAAAAATCAGAAAAGTTCCACTCACTCCCACTCATCAACCCTTCCCCAAACTTAACCACACAGCAAGATCCAAACACAAAGCAGGAACCTACAAGCTTGCAACACAGGAAACAGCATTACTTGCTCCTGTTCTTATTTGCATCTTCTCCTCTAACCCTTGTGTCACTGAAAGGCACCCTGGCTTGTTTAGACAAGACTGTCTCTACCCCTGCAGTATTTTTCTCAGTTTTGGCCCCTTGAGGAACAAAATCATTGGTCTTGGTTTTCCTTTGTTCCCCTCCTTAACCAGAAAACAACACATGTCTATTTATTTTTATCTGCTAAAACCCATCACTTCTGGGCCTTTTACTGACTCAGACCTTCAATCCTTCTCCACTTTTCCCCCCTAATGACCTGGTAGAGTGAACACCAGCAATCTATTTCCAGTAGTGCCCATTGCTGGAGACTGCTTCCAGAGCCCCTGCCCATGGCTTGCAGCTGTAGCTGGAGGCAAAGACACATGACAGCCTTCCCATAATAGAAATTAGTTCTAATTTTAGAAAACAAAAAAATAAATGGCTGCAGGCCTATATAATCTACACATCAGCACAACAAGATGCTTAGTCAATAAAATAGTTCAACTAAGTGATCTCAGCGTGTAATTCCATAAGGATTTTTTTCAGGGGGAAATGCTATCATTTTCCATTTCTGTTTAATGAATCATGTGAATTATAGTAACATTACAAATGGTTCTCTTTGCAGCCTATTAGTTTGTTTCTGTAGGGTTCTAATGGAAGACATGCTTCATTTAGATCTTAGCTTGCCCCCAAGCCATAAAGAATAAATTGTATTATCATAAGCATTTACCTTTTAAAATGATCTTATCAAAAGAAAGTATTTTGCATTGTTGAGGGTGGTTATTACCATTTTAGGCAAAATGCTGCAAGCACTTTACTTTTTTTGTAAATATAAATAATTGCAGCAAAGAGACCAAGGGGCTGGAACTGCCCAGACATCCTCGAGGCACAAGGATGAACGTCATCTGCCAGTGCTGTTGTTCCCATCAGCAGTAAATTGAATTGTTCGCAGGTTCAGAGAGTTTAAGGCCAGAGGAGACAGCCCAATCTTGTATTCCAAACTCCTGTGCATCACAGGCTGAGGCAATTCATCCACTTGCCCTTTACTGAAACCAACAGCCAGTGCACTGTAGCAGAGCCAGTGTGCAGCTCCAGTGGATCCAGAGCATCCCGTCTGGATCCAAATGCTACTGGGAGAAGGGGGATTTACCCCTTCCACAAGGTGCTGATCCACACCACCATCTTCCCTGCTTTTCAGATTTTTTTCTTGCCGTAGGCCTGAAGCATCACAAGTATTTCTATTTTTATTGACTCCTGTCAGACTTTCACAGTAGGACAGACATCATGACTATAAATAACTCCACTGCTACATATTTTTATGTAGGAAAGCGTTCAAGATAAGAGAGAAGAGAGCTTTAAAAGGGGTCCAGACAGTGCAGGGGGTCTGAGCAACCACTGTACACTAAACCCACTGCCAGGAACCCCGTTTGGCTGAAGCAGCTCTGCCAAAGCAGATCAGAGACACAGCAGCCCCAGCCAGGGAGGACCCCAGGAGCACAGAGACATCTGTCACCCAGGGCTGCAGTTCATCTCACTCATGCAGATCTCTGTCCAAAGCCTCCAGTGGCAGACATCCCAGACACAGTAATCCCATGCTTCACTGGTTTCATCAGTGCAAAGTTTTTTCCATAATATTTAGTTAAACCTATTTCCTTGCTGTTTAACTACATTTCTTCTAGACCTGTCCAACAGACAAAAGAATTTCTTCCTCTGCACTTTGTGCTTTTCATTTGATTTGGTTTGGTATTTTTTACACATATGAGTAACATTCTCCTCAGTCCTTCCTAGACAAAGCAATTCCAATTTCCTCAGCCTTTTCTGATGGATCAGCATTATATTCCCATGTAGGAATCAGCCAGAAGGCATCAGATATCTTAGTAACCTCTCTAAAGTAAGCTAACTTTGAAAAAGTCAACAAATTCCGTGTGTTTTCTGAAGCCCACCAGGACCACTTGGCTGACGAATGTCATATTTATTATTTTTCAAAGACAACAGCATTTTTGGTTTGAATAACCCACATCACTACCAGTCTGTAGCTCTTCTAAGCAAGCCTCATATGTGTGCTCTAAGCCAGACAATATTATGGTCCAGGCAAGAATCTGGACAATAGAAGCATCTTTTCTTGGTGATAATGTGTTTGTGTTGATGGAGTGTTCCACTTCAGGACACTTCATTTCATAAGCTACTATCCAGGTCACCACCTGCAGGAAGTCTCTATTTATACAGCATCCTGTGCCAAAAGTTTGTCATATGAATCAAGTGATACATATTCATAGTCCAGCTGCTATTTGGACCATCACAGTCTGATTAGATGAGCAGCAGTGACATAAAACCACCAGGTAACTCAGTCACCGTGCTTCTCAGTAATAAAAATGCAAATAAAATAGGAAATAAGAATTCTTGCTACTATCAAGAAAAATTAAAGTGCTGTCAATTCAATGCAGTTTTGCTTTTTCAGTAAAACTGCATCTGTTCTATCACAATGAACAGTAATAACACCCTGTCAAGCACAAGGTCAAAAGCCTTCTAATGACACATTCTGAATCCCACTTCTGCTGTGCCCACCTTGTGAATGACATTCTTTTATAAAAAGTGACAGAAAAGAAATACATCTGGGAAAGAAATATATTAATTACACTGCTGGCTGTTGTAGTTCTGACACTGGATGGGGCTGGCAGGGCTAGTTCTCTCCAGTGGGCAGAAGGGTTTTGGTTTCTGTGTGTGGATGGGTGCACAACTCTGCAAGGCTCAGGGCTGGAGGGAAGGCTCCACGGGCACTCCAGCTCTTCACAAGAGGGCAAAAAAAACATGTCACAGACTTCCTAGCCTCATATTTAACTGTACCTTAATAGCAGCTGGTTACAGAACCTGCTGTCTGAGGCCAGGAGAGGCTGAGAGGCTCCACAGCTCCTGCTTTGCAGATCAGAGAGGTGCAAATCCCCTGTCCCTGCCAGCCTGGCCTCTGGCTGCTTCATTTGCCACCCCACATTCCTGCCCATCTCCCAGCTATCCCTGCTCCCAGTTCAGGCTCATCCCACAGCCCCTGGATGCTGGAAGTCTCCCAGCCATCCCTCCTGGCATTGCTGTGTTTGTCTGGTGACACTGATGATGTCCAACCATGTTCCTGATCAGACACAGCTTGGGATACTAATTGTAATTATTTGCAAGTTAAAAGGATAGCAATTGCTTCAACCTGAAGCTGTCAGAGGGTAGGATAAGACACAGAGCATCTGCAAATTAAGCCATGCTGGCAACCACTTAAAAGTCCTCCTAATAGGTTTGGCTGTAGCAGCTTATTAACTGACTTGAGAAGCCCTGCCACAGGGAAAGGGGCTTCCTTTTATGAGCTAGAGAAAATAAATTAGATTTTTTTTTTCCCTCCAATTTCTGTAGGTAGAAAAAGCTCTTTGATATCCAGAAACTTGGAACAATCAATTGCCATAAACCAGGCAACCCATTTAATTCAAAAAAATGGAACCTGTTTCACGTTTCTGGTTCTCATCAACAACACGAAGTTAAAATGCTGGATTTGTGTCTAAATATACATGTGTATATATGTACATACACACATACTTTTTCAGCTGGCTGTTTTCTTGGTGGTTGGGTTTTGCTCCTTTGAAACAACAGCTGGAGAGAGAGAGAAGACTTCGAAGCAAAGACTGAGGGCCCTTCCAGCCTGGCTCTCTGCTTTACTTCAGGGTTCTGGGGGAGCAAATGGAGCAGCAAAAGAGCAGAAAAGGTACCTGGAGCTCAGCTTGGGCAGCCAGAGCCAGGGCACAGGATGCTGAGCCAGGAGGGCAAGAAGAGGGCAGGGGAGGGGATGAGAACCGTGAGCTCCAGAGATGAGGAGAAAATACCTGGAGAGAGGAGCTGCTGGGGACAAGGGATCTGTTAAGGAAACTTAAGGAAATTGGTAAGGGAAAGAGCTTTCAGGTTTGAGGTGGAATTTCTCTGCAGACAAGAAGCAATGTTAACCAACAGCCTCTTGTGTCCCAGAGGATGCTTGGTCAGACAGGGACTGACCTGTCCTAGTCCTCACTTCCCTGGCTAAAAGCAACTCCATGAAGTGCAAAGCAGACAGCAAGATAAATTAAGTGATCGTAAATAAATAAACAGCAACTCCAAGTTTTAATCCAGACCACAATCAGGCAGATATATTCCTGTCCTTATCTCTACACACAGTTCTCATCCACTGATGCCAGAGGCATGGACCTTTACAGGACCATGAGCAGTTCAGAACTGCAAAAATCTTCCAAGCACTCAGCTTTTAATTGTTTAAGCTTTGCCCAAGAGCTATTTTAATTCTGAGCAGCTGTCTTAAAGAACAAGGAAACAGCTTAATATGTAGGGCTTTACTTGGTGGCTCATTATTGATTGAGAAGACAAGAAATAATTAAGTTGCTGAAAAATACACTCTGTGAATACTTCATGAAAAGTTTGAGTAGACAATAGATTGAGGCAACTTCATGCATTTCACCAGAGCAGGAGAATTGCTCCACACCTGCCCTGGCTGTAGGTACTTTGAGGAAGTTGTGATCTTCCTCTTCAGGTACAAACCAAAAACTGCAAAGAGGAAAGAACAGAAAGCATCAAAACTGTCCCCCTGGGCTGTACTGACCTCACCTTGAGAGGATGTGCAGCTCTAACTGGTTCCTGCATGGGCACAGCCTGGGACAAACCAGTGTCAATGGTCACACACTGTACCCTGGCAGGCACACGGGGCTGTGGCTCCCAGTGCCACCTCAGAGCATCAGGAAAGATACTAAAAAAAAAAAAAAAAAAAAAAAAATCAAAAAACCACAAACAAAACCAAAACCAACATTCCCCCCTCTCTCCTTGTAAGAAATGTAGAACTTCACATAGTTTGAGGCACTTTTCATCAATTATCTCAACCCATCTGGCTCCTTCTCCAAGTTGCATTGATTACAAGCATCCTGTGCCCTAAAGATAAAACACACCAGCCCTATTTCCCCCCTGTGCCTTCTCCATATTGGCTCATAACGTGATGAGACTGGTGATGAATAGCCTGCTGGGAAATCAATAAGAGCACAGACATGTCACAGCCCCAAGATTAATGGAACTGACTTGGCACAGAAAGCTTCCCTTCGGTTGCACAGCCAGCCCAGGATGCTGTCAGTTCAGGTTTCCTTAACCGTGGGCACAGACTGGACTTCCCTGGCCATCCTCTAAATGGGACTTCACCAGTTTCCACAGTCTGAGCTGTAGAGTCACCAGGAGAAGGGCCCACACTAAGATAACCAGAAGAGACCATTACAACAGAAAACTAGTATCTTGCTTCCTAAGTAGTCATGAGCAGAATAAAAAAAAAAAAATTAAAAAAATAAATAAAGACAAACAAAAAGCCCCAAACACCATCTTCACAGATTGGTTCTGGCAGGTTAGCAGCTGTATTTTGTTCATGATAATGATTCTGGGGAAGGCCAATTAACTTCTCTATTAATGCATCAATTCAGTCCCACACCTTGATTTCCTTTTGAATCTGATACAGCTCAGGACCAAGGATCTCTCCTCTCCAGTGTGACTGCAGCAAATGCAGCCCCTGGGGAGCAGATTGTTACATCACCTTTTCTCCATTCCCCTGGAGCCTGAGCATCCAAGCACAACCCTGACAAGCAGGTGAACCTCTGAAATCTGGGAAAACCCTCAGACTGTGTCCATAAAATCCAGAGGAAAATAAAACACAGTTCCCTGAGCAGCAGCTGACTGGGGGGTGAAGCCAGCAGGAATCCCCAGCACCTACCCAAGGGGGGTTTAATTTAAAGTGGTTTTGATCAGGTATTAAGTAGCAACTCAGAGCTGCCATTAACTCCAGAGTAAAGTCATACAAACTAAGAACCTGTTCTACTCAGTATCCACAGCTCAGAAAAGGACCTTTGGGGACATCCCTAGAACCAAGAGTCCTCTTTGCAGGCAGAACTTTGGCTGTAATGTTGCCAGATACAAAGCACATTAAATAAGTTAATTTTCAAGCAGTAACCATGGGGTTTAGAAACCACACAGCACAAAGCTGCCCCATTGTATGCAAACTAAGCAGAGGGTCTGAAAAGCCAACCTGGATCCTGGAAACAGAGGGGACAGGGAGGGAAATGAAAGAGCATGTGTGTAAAATATAGATAAGAAAGCAAATCCCAGCTGTCTTCCTTATCAGCCCTTCCTATTTCTCAGGCAAGAACATGTAATTTTGTGCCATAATAGCAAAGGTTGGAGTGACTGCTGTCACATTTGAATGATACTGCTATAGTTTCCCTCTTTATACGTATCTGAAATGGGAATCTTGGAATTTGTTCTCTGGGTACCGTTCATTTTTTTCAATGCTTGTCTTAGTCCCTTCTTTTTTCTACAAAATGCACCTTTCTGAAGCACAGATCTGAGGTAACTAACAATACTGTGTTCATAGACTTTTAGAAATGTCCTGCCATTTATCCTTTCAGTCAGCCATAATTTGTGCTCACAGGTAAAATTAACACCGAGGAGCTGATTTATCCAGGCCCAGAGCAAAATCCCTGTTGAAAGAAAGTTTCCCGTGTCTGGGACTGAAATACATCCTGAACTCCTCTCTTGATGACAAAACCAAAGAATTAGCACACATCTTTGAGAGCAAAGAGAAGAGATACCTCATTGCATTCATAGAAGCAGGACTAATGACTTCAAAGCTGCAACTGAGTGGATGGATGGATGGATGGATGGGCAGAGGACCACTCAGCTTCTCAAGTTTCCTCCAAAAACTTTGTGAGGGATCTGCTCAGCACTTACAAGTTGCAGGCTGAAGCACACATTTCATTCCCACTCAGATCAAGAATTTTATTATTCTCATCCTAAACGGTAGCATTAGACATGAATACTGTTATCCATGATCAAATTTATATGAACAAGAAACATTAATTTCAGATCAACAATCCCGCAATGAAGCTGTAAGCATGAGCTGAATTAATCTTAAAGAGCTGAAAAAATCTGAAATCTTTACTTAATGTGTACCTATGGACATAGCTTAAGTTCCTCACCTGCACACTTGTAGTAAATAGCTGTAGAGAAAAGATTAGGGGAAATAAATTCACAGACCTGTGAAATCCCAAAGGCACTCATTTTTTTTTTCTACCCAGCCTTCCAGACTGAAACTACAGCTTCGCATTTCAGGCCCTTGGAAAATAGCTTTTAAGAATTCCCATCAGCTTCCCTTGTTCTGCAAGGAGAAACAATGCAGTGGGTTTTATTTTTTTTTAATACACTGATATTCCATTAAAAATGGACCCAAGCCTCAGCCCCTCTCCTGCACTGCCCTGGCACTGGCAGCACTCACTGCACACTCCATTTCCCACATGAAAAACACCTTTCAGCCCCACTTCCCCAGCCCTGCCACTTTTGACTGATAGCACAAAATTGAACTGCACTAAGCACACATTAGAAGATCTGATAAATATTGTTTGGAAATATAATTGAGGTTTAACTGGAGCATGAATTTTTTCACTTTGAAGCGAAGATTTCTCCACTTATTTATGAGAAAGATTTAGTGTTACAAACAACGATGACAGTTAAGATAAATGTTAACCTGAGTTATACTTTTCCTCATAACCTGCAGAGCCTTTTTTTCAGGAGTGCTTTATGTCACTGCACACATCACCAGACAGAGCTGCACAACCCTCCCATCCCCTGCTCTTTTCAGGTTCAGCACTGGCTGCAGAAAAGATCAGAAGCATCTAACACATTTAGGGTTCCAAATCCCGAGGAAGGTTTTTCAGCTACACATCAAGACTGAGGTTTAGTTTATCCTTGGATCAGGTTTTGTGTCAACATGACTTCTGACACATCAATTGATAGCTTCACCATGAATAATTAAGAGCAAAGTGTTCACCAGAGTTGTTCTATGATACAAGAACACTCGTCTCACCCAGCAGTTACTTTGCACTCAGCCTGTACAACACCTTTACAAATTGGTAAAGAGAAATCAGATCAAGATGGTACCTATTTATCTAGGTACCTAGGGGTAACAGGGAAAGGCTATCAGGCTTTAATCTAAAGCTTTGTATTTTAATACTCTAGGAAAATCCTTACAGTGCTGACAGACTGGTGATGAGAGCTGCAGAAGTTACTGTTTGTCAGAGCACTCAGCCACATCCTACACCTTGTGCCAAGCACTGTGCAAACACACAAAACAAACCTTACACCCCCAAAAAAGCCTTACAATCCTGGTACACTAAATAGAACATCTTTTGCTAGAAGGTAAAAAAGCTAATTCCATTTTAATATTATCAAAGCAGTGGATATCAAACAAGATTCTTACACTTTCTTCTGCATTTTCGTGGGTTTAACTCTGCATTTGAATGCAACAAAGCACTCACACTTAACCTGCAAAAACATGTGCTGCTCTAATCAGAGCTTCACTGACAAGGAACCACTGGTATCAAACAATGTTACATTAAATCAAGGCTGAATGTTAAAAATTCCTATATAGCATCAGGTCAGAGCAGGCACAGGAGCTGAATGCTAAGGGCTGAGCCCTCCTGCTCTGCCTCTCCATTAACACCCCTTCTCGACTGTGCAAACAAGATAGTAACAACACTTCACTACATAGCAAATGCTAAATTCAGATCCCGGCTCCATGCCTCATAAATTTTCCTCCTGGCATCACTTCTTGTTCTTTTTACAGCATTTTAAAAGTGTAGGTTATCCTTTGCATTTTAAGCGGGCAGGATTGTATCCAGTTCCTGGGTTTTACAGCAGCCAAGATGTTCCTAAGTTTGATGAACTGATCTCAAGTGAGATAAATTATGTCAGTTGTCTGCTTTGTCAGTAAATCAAGACTTGACATTTCCCTGATTTGTAAAGGTGTAATGTTACAGTGAAGAAAAGTATGCTCTTGAAAATCGGGATGGCAAGGTTAGATTAATAAGCAATTTAAAGAAAATGTCCCACTGTAATGGGCTTGGAACATCCAAATTCAATTCCAGTTCATTTGATAGTTCTCAGGTTTTCTTTTTTAGGAATTTAAAAAATGCTGTAGAAAACGTTTTATGGAATATTCCATCTCTGTGCTCCTTTGCTTTACAATAATTTACAACATTTACATACATTTCCATGTCATATTATGCCATAAATTTGCATAGATCCAGGTAAAATTGCTCAGATTTAGACATGCCAATTCAATGAATTTCAGGAGCTGAATCACATCAAATCTGAATTGCATTGCTCCCAGAATCCCCATAAAGCACTGCACTTAACAACCCTGACAGTCCTCCTGCCCTGTCCCAGGGTGCTGGGGGGTCCCTGGGGCTCTGTCCCACCCCACTCCCATTCTCCAAGGCAGATGTTGCAGGGTTGAAGCATCCCCATGAGGTTCAGCTCCCCAGGCAAGCAGCCCTACAAAAGAGCCCATGCTGCCTCTCCTGTGATCAAAACTCTTCTCTTCTCTTCTCTTCTCTTCTCTTCTCTTCTCTTCTCTTCCCTTCTCTTCCCTTCTCTTCTCTTCTCTTCTCTTCTCTTCTCTTCTCTTCTCTTCTCTCTGCACAATTAATTGAAGGGAACAGGGGTTGTGGGTGGTCACCCAGCACCATTCAGGGTGGCAATGGATTCCACTTTAAGGAGAAACTGAAGAGAGGGATTCTAACAATTTTCATATTGTGAAGTTAATTTAACCCAATTTAACCCATGTTATTCCTTCATACTGCTTCCTGGAGCTATTTTTATTGCTCTGGAGCCATGTTTTAAAAGCACAGATGGTTCCTGAAATGAATGAAAACAAACCCTACTTGAGCTGGACTGGGAACAGTTATATTAAAGTGCTAGAAATGTTTCTAAAGTAATTTGGGGTCGTACTGATTTACAGTAACTAAAATGTCCTGGTTAGCAGCAAAGATGCCATGAATTTAAATGTGACATTTGGCACATCTACTCACCAGCTGGCCCCTGCAAAGTGTGTACAGGGCATCCTCACAGCCTCGTGGGGGAAATGTTTACTCTGATCACCCCCAGTAATTTTATAGCACCAGTCCCTCACCAAGGCTCACTGAGTAGAGGTTTCTGCATTGGATAGTAAAGCCTACAATAAAAACAGAGTCAACCAATGAGCAGTTACACATTTCTAATATCATTTTGAACACAGCCAAGAGCCTTACAAACCACCACTTGTACAAAGAACCCTCAGTGCTTTGCCTGCAGGGAATAAAGCCAGAAATCCACACCTTAGCTGTGTTTGGAGACTGAGCTCATATCAACCAACATCCAGTTTGGGGTTTCCTCTCCAGGCTTTGTGATTTCCCCAGCAGCCTGAAGCTGTGGGTAAAGGTTTGGTTCTGCCCAGTCCTGGGGAAGGGATGAGAAGGGAGTGAGCACGGAGCCCTTTGGCATCAGGGAATGGGATTCCTCATCTTCTGGACTCCGTTTGAGACCAAGCTGAACTCTGCTGGTTTAATTAGCTAACCATAAACATCCTTTACAAAACCTAAACATTTAAAACACCCTGTTAAGCATCTGAAACATAAATGCTTTAATTATAGACTAGCTCAAGATTTAAGTAACACTGGGATAAATGCTATAGAGCAGCTGTCTATGAATATTTTACAATGAGATAGCTCTCTGTTCTCCAGGAACACAAAGACCATCAGGTTGGGAAGAACACATTCCACCTTTAACATTCCCATTCCCCTTTCCCTGTAGGGTCAGGTCCCATGACCACCACAGCCCTGCTATCTTGCTGAGAGCTTTGTCCTCAGTGAAGCACCCACAGTGAGTCCAGATGTTTGGGGCTTCTCTGCTGCTGTGCTGAATCCTGTTCACCTCTTCTGTGTCTCTATCTCACCCTACAGCCAAACCTGGAGGGATTTCCCCTGACTGCAATGTGCTCGGGACAAGACCCCACCAGAGTTTTATCCACCATCAAGTCTCCCAACCAGGTGCTGCACCTCACACTTTGCCATCCAGAAAACACCAAAATGAACTCAAGCTGCTGATGTTGCAGCTTCATCAGGAAAATTCAAAATTTCTCTAGTCTTAGCCAGTAGAATTCACTCTAAAGATGAAGTACACAAGGGCTTTTGTCCTAAATATTAACTGTGGTCAGGGGTGTCATTGAATGTAAAATATGAGCAAACTGAATCAGTCTTCAAAGAGCAGCAGCAAGGCAGCCACCTCACCCCCACTCCATGCACTGAGGCTGTTGAACACCTGCAACATATTGATGGCACTTCAACAGCTAGCTTTAGAATGCTGATTTCATCTCAGCCTCCAAAATGCAGCATTTCTTCACACACAAAGCACTCGCTGTTCAGCTTTTCTTTTTTGCTATATATAGTAAATGAATCGAGTGATTTTCCTTAACTCCCCACTAGAAACTCCATTCCTGTTACACTGACAGTAATCTATTAAGTTAAGGAAATCGAGTTTTTACTCACTACAGGAGGGGAAAGAAATACTTAACCTTTTGTCAGTTCATTCCCTATCAATGATAAACATTGGAAGCCTGGCAGGAATAGATCATCTTGCATTTATTGGCTGAGTATATTAAGAATTAACAGCAGGCAGAGCAGTAATTAACACCAAATATCTTCACCCACTCGATTGCCAGAGCATCCACTGTACAACTGGGCTGACCAGAACCATGTCCCAAAGGGGAATCTTCCTCAAATCACCCAGAGGTCCTGCTCAGAGCGTGCCAACACTGTCAAGAGCTTTTTCCTATTGGTTTCTTCTGCTGTTATTTCACCAGCTTCAGGCTCCCATGTTCCAAACAGCACCTTTATGCTGTCACAATACATTTTCCGTTTATCCTGTTTGCATTATGTTTTCCCTTTTCTCCTTTATTCAGTGCTTCCAGATTTATTAAATACAAGTGTCTTAATACATGCCAGCCTTATTATCCTTTTGGAAGAGCTCCAGGCATATTTATTTTATTAACCATCTCAGAGCAAAGCAGTTAAATACACATATTGCCTTAAAGAGAAATTAAAGCTTCATTTGATTATTTGTATAACTTATCATCTGAAAACATATATAAGTTTTCACAGCCCTTATTTTCTCATCAGGTTCAACCATATACATGCATCTCCTTACCATGGAAAGTACTTAGAAGTCCACAAAGAACTTTAAAAAAAATAAAGTGCATATTTTAGTCTGTCTTCTAAGATTAACCTTCCCCCCAGTCCCCTCAAGAGAGCTTTTCCAAGCAACTTCTCACAGTTCAAAGTTCTGTGCAGTTTAAATAAGTGTCCACACATTGTGATGATTATCTGCAGTTCCTCAAACTGCTTCATGAAAAAAAAATAAATCAAATTGAGTTGCACTGAACATCATGAGTCTCAAAGGATGACGTTTCCAGGCCCTGGGGGAAGAGCTTAAAAGCCTAGAGCTTTGCAAAATTCAAATTCTTTTGCCAAAATCCAGCCAACAAATTGTGCTTTGATCCACACTAGTGCACACTAACCAAGTCTGGAACTTCACAGCATTCCAAAATCTCTGTACCAAGTCCAAGCCAAAAATTCTACTTAGCTTTATGCCAAAGCTGGTTCAGAATTTTGTTTTATCATACATTTAGTAACAACTCCCCTCTCCCTTATAAAAAAATCTGTTGTTTCCAGAACACTTATTTCTTCAGAAAGCTTCTGGAGGGGTTGGGACCTGCAGTGTGTTCCAGACAGATGATGAGAAGCCCTTGGGCTCAGGTACCATGTGCTACAGAGCATGTCATACATGCAACCTCATTTGGAGAACTCCATAAAAGGTGTAAAAATTGAAGGGCTCTGTGGCAAAAGATAAGGCTGCCTCCAGCAGCCAGATCCTGCAGCCCCAGCTTGCTGGCAAGCTCACAATATGGTGAAAGAAATAAACCACACCACGCAGCAGCCAGGTTTGCTATCTGAAAACAGCTTCTTGAATGTCTGTGTGCACAGTGCAATAAATTACTGCTCCTGACTTTCCTGGTTAATGCTGCCAGCTGAACAGCCTGCAGAGCTTTTTCCCCACTGCTTCTTATACTGACAATTAAGCAGATTTATGCACAGAACAAAGTATTAAGGAAAGATGCAAGTGGATTTTCTGTAAGTGAAAAGGACTCAGTCTCTGCTGCACACAGACTCCATCTGTCCTCAGTGCACTCCACAGGAGAAGCCTGAATAACAAGCTCTTCTTGAAAGAGCATATGCAAAATCACAGCAGTTTCAAAAACCAAACTGTCCTAAGAAAATATAATCATCTGACTGATGCCCCTGCTCTCACAGGACTCAAGCCTGCAGGATCTTCACCTGCCTGGACTCTGATCAAAACATGTCTGAAGGTGAAAAGGAAGAGAGGAACTTTCATCTGGTCCCCATTCTCAAATAGGTATTCTTGAAAAGTCCAACTTAATCTCCACATGATTTGCTTTCTGAAACAATCTGAAAGAAATCAGAACTTTGGAAGGACTTCTATCAAAAGTTCATATTAGCAATTTTTGCTATGACCTACTTCTCAGGCATCCTTATGTAAAAGTATTTATAGCAGTTCTGCAGGAAGAACTGAAATTAGAAAAGCCCCATTAATAGAGCAGAACACATACTGTGGTTCGTTATTTAAATGCGTTCCTTTCACTCTAAACAGCAAAATTAAATAAAGAAGGAAAAGAAATATTCCAGCATTCAGAATATTTTGAGTGACTTGCATTCATATCTCTGCCTACATCTCTATATTCATGCATACAGGGGATGGGAATGCATCAATTCTGTCTAGCAAATGCAGTTAACTCTCATACATAAAATGTGCCATTTAAATTCCAGAAGAGATAATGAACAGCACAGGAGAAAAGACCACAAGAAAAAAAACATGATAAGCAATTGAAAATAGCTTTCAATGACTACAATGTGTTCTTCTTTTGAAATCCACTGTGCAGCATTTCATTTGCTGACAGCATGGACACTTGCCCAGTTAGCTGGAGTAGGTGAGGCTGGGAAACCTATCAGCCATCTGCTCTAATTGAACATGCAGCCCAAAGAAACATTATAAATATGCAAAGAACTACCAAAAAAAAAAAAAAAAAAAAAAACAAACCCCACACTGATGGAATTGCTGGATAACAATAGCTTTAATTTTTCATTTATTTGATTTGCTGTAATGAATGAGTTACTGGAGCAACATCTGGAATAAATGAAATGAGACAAATGAAACTTTATGGCAAAAATCTGTTAGAAGAAAATTTGCACCATTATTTTTGATACTGGTTTGGTTTTTGATTTAACACTCTTTGCTCAGTCATCTGCACAACTTTGTCATGAATAGATGGATGGGGATACTGGTTTTGTTTATGTATTAACTGCTGGCTTTAGGGGACTGCAGATAATCTGGTAAACCAGACAATTTCATGGCTCTGTCACTCACAATCAAAACTTCTGATTTAATGCTTGGAGCAAACCAGAGGAGTCACTGCCCCAAATGAACTGAATGATGGATCACATTTTGCTCTCAAAGATGTTGAAAGCATTTTCCTCAGATCTTTGCAAATCAATGGCATCAAAAAGTATAATTGCAACTACGGGGCAAGGATGGATGAACTGATAGAAAATCACTTGAACACAAACTGTCATTATTATAAATGACAGGAAGCTCAGGGTAGCCAAACCTACCCTGCAGCTTGGTCACAGAGAAGAGAACCAAGAGCAGAATGAGGCCTTCAGAACAACTATAAAAACTTAAATGCTTTCATAGAAACCAGAGACAGAAAAGAGCCACCAGAACCCCACACCAGCTCATGGCAAGTGCAAACAATCCATAGCATTTAGTACACACACTTACCCAGAAAATTTCTACCTAAACTGTAGATACAGCAGGCCCTGGTAGTCCCCTGGCAAGAGCAAACACAGCAAAACATAAGGCAAGGATAAAACAAAGTTATCCAAGACAAACACCCTTGAGCCTTGCAGCGTTCAGGCAAGGGGACCATGTGGTCCTCTTAAATCACTGATGCAGAACACTGCAGTTGGAGGAGACTTTTTTTTGCTTGTGTTCTGATTTGAGGAAGCTGCCTTTAAAGGACAGAGCAGGGACAGGATCCACGTGCTGTCAGGAGATTGGCAGAAGTGAGATAGAAGCTGCCTCTGAGCACTACCTCCTCCCAGCACCAATTCAGAAAGAGCTTTAATGCATCTTACTTCAAGCAGCAGTTCTGAAGAGGAAACAGCAATCTTCATTAGGGATTAGGTAAACAATTAACTTATTATGCTCAATCTTTTTAATGTGTGTCTGGGTACACAGAAATAAAAGCACAAACACACAGCTTAAGCACATTACAAGGGGAAAAAAGTCAGGTTAGTTTGCTCATGCAAAATTAACTCTTAGTATGTTTTGCCTTTGGTGTCTTGCAGTTAGTGCTCCAAAATCAGCTAATCTGAAACAGGCTGGTTAATTAGGAAATTATAGAGGACAAGTCTTGATTCCTTTCTCAGGAAGTCTGAGGAGGTCAGGATTTAGTCCTGCAACCCTTCCTTGTGGGCCACACGAGCTCAGAGCACTCACCACCCTCATCCTGAAGGCAGATGTTTGCCTGGCACAGCCTAGAGAAGTTGTTCTAATGGTGCTTAGATTATTTTTATATGCTACCACTGGTAATCTGCTTCCCAAGGAGTATGTAGCAAGGTGCAATCCTAGTTATGAGGCATTAACTTGAGTATAAAACACAGGAGACACCCCTAAGCAACCCATTCCTCCTCATTCATTTCTCCCATGTGAGAAAAGGCAATAGATCAGCAGGAAGATGCCTCATGTTTTCAAGAAAATCTTTGTCACCCTCTGCTCTAAGCTTTCCTATTTGTCTGCTTTATTTTATGGGACTTTTAATGGGAGGTTTCAACAACTCTGTCATTAAAAGGAAAGGAAAGAAATAGGAAAAAGAAAAAGAATAATTAAATTTTTAAAGGTTCTTTCTGAAAGAAAATGGTCTTCTATCATTTTAAATGTTTCAAATCTAGCTGACTCCAGCATTTCTGATGATGACTTCAGCAACTTGCAGAGCAATTTAAAGAAATGGAGACGTAGGAAATACAGTCTATAGTAAAACTACATAGATTATCCCATTTGAGGGAATAAAAAGCAAACCAGATGTTCTTGACTTCTGAGGAGACTTCCATAAATCACACGTGGGTATGAGGCTGCCAGCAGCAATGCTCCCTGCTGCAGGGCCAGGCAACCAGCACCCAGTAAGGAAATGCTGAGACCTGGGACTGGGCTGCCTAAGGGAACCAGCACCAGAGGAATGAGACTGGCACTGATGAAAAACTGAAGCTTCTGTAAATACCAGAAGCAAGAAATGTTTAGTTCCCAACTTGAGTTCCATCTGACCCACTCAGCTGCATCGTTCAGCAGCTCCCAGCCTGGGCACCCACACACCCAGGACTGAGATGCCCTGAGTTGGTTTATGACAGTGCTAAAGAACATGAAATACATGTTTATATCTATGAGGACTGTAGGTTCTTGGTGTCTGAGTGTCTCCAGCAGCTTGAGGCAGGGTTCTGGGGTGTGTTGGGGTGGTTGGGCACCTCGGGATGGGAAATAAAGAGTCCAGAAGTGCAAAGCTCCCCTGGGTCCTCTGGTGAGTGCAGACCTGCTTGGTGCTCTGTTTGCTCCTTCGGGTGTGTTTATAATTCTCAGCCTGGCTTTTCCTCAGCTGAAGCTCCACAGGCTTGGAGAAGAGCTACAGAAGGAAGCTGTGTTACCAAAGCTGTTGTAAGGAGAGCAAACAGTGGGCATGGATGCCAACCAGCCCTTACTCTGAGTTATTGACTTTTCAGAACTGTTAGTGTCTTGCATCAGCATAAATATTGCTGTCTGAGGAGTGCTTCTAGTCCTGAGGTTTTTTTTCCTCCTCTATTTTTGGAGCATTTTCTGCAGGAAAAATGTCTGTAGAGTAACCAGATTTAATAACAAATCACAAATATGACACAACACCACAAAAACCTGAGTTTGCTCCAGAAGGCATTCGAATGTTTGCTCATCCTGCAGAGGGATCATTTCTTTTGTTTATCTCTTTCATAAAGGGCCTGGAGCTGACGTGGAACTGCTGAACTCCTGGGGACAGTGGTGAGGAAGGAGCTGTCTAAAGATGT
This sequence comes from Florisuga fusca, assembly GCA_038090715.1. Taxonomy (NCBI): domain Eukaryota; kingdom Metazoa; phylum Chordata; class Aves; order Apodiformes; family Trochilidae; genus Florisuga; species Florisuga fusca. Next base: position 2,174,437 of record JAAWXA010000045.1, read on the forward strand.
GTTCCTGGGGATGCTCTGGGTGAGCACAGGGAGTTCACTCAGGTTTATTCTCTTCCCTCAGAAAGAAACAACAAAACCTTTTCTGTTCTGATTCTCTCAATTAGACCTGAGATTTGTTATTTAGAGATATTGCTAATCCAGTTTTTGAACTCACCATAGAAGGCATAAGAGAGCTTATAAAACCAAATTTCATGGAAGCTACAAATAGGATCAGGTGAGGAGGGATGAGATTTTATCTATTTGGGGTTTTCCCACCTGATTTTGTTTAAGGTTGCCCTGCTTGCTTTGATGCTGGCTTCAATAGGAGTCCTTTTCTCCTGGTGTTCCCAACCTGGCACTGTGCTTCTGACATTTATTTCCATGAACCCCACAGAAGTGTTACAGAAAGTTCTGGCAATTTGTAACACAATGAAGAATTTTTCCCATTTTTCCTTCTGAGCTTTTAGGGCACTCAGCCACACTGGTTTTTATTCTAAGGGCTAGAAAAGTGGAAACATTGCCAGCTGCTGGTGATGGAAATGGAGACCCTCACATAGTCCCTAGACTACCACATGGTTCAAGCAAACATCAAACCAATGTCAAGAGTCAGATGATGAAGTTAAGTGTTGGTACCAGGGCAGAAAAGAGGGGAGAGGGGCAGCTTGGTTAGAAAAAAAAACTGGAAAAGAGAACAGCAATGAAATTGCACTTGGATGAAGCTGTGAGTGAGAGCTGAAGTGTTCAGTCTTGATGCTGTTTGGGCTCTGATGTTTTTAAATGAAGGAAGAAGGCTGGGCTGGGGGAGAGGAGGGAGGGAGGAGCAGAAAGAAGGGAAAATAAAGAAATGTGGAAGCTAATCCCCAGCACCGTGAAAAGGTCGTGTGCTTTGATATGAGTAATTAATTTTCGTGGAGAAATGTTGAAAAGGTTAACCTGATTTATGGAATGCAATTTAATTTAAAATGTGTTGTGTACCTTGTTAAAAGGGTCCAATTATAGATGCTAATGCTGTGGACTGACACACACTACGGTCTGACAATAACCCCGTGTGAGGGGGAATGTGTGTCAGTCAATAATTAGACGTGACCTATTGAAATTTGAGGGGGAAGAAAAAGGGGTACAAATGGTGAAAGAACAACTGTTCTCTTTGTATCCAGATCCCGTTGTGTCCTCGTTCAATTACCTGCACTGTGAAGTAATCAGGGATTCATTTCAAGTCAGCTTTGCATTCCAGGTAGTTTATCATGGTGCTTGGAGACAGGAGTAAAAATGCCAAGTAGTTACAGATTAGCCCACCTGCTCCTTGACCTTTCTTTTGTCAATTCTTGTAGCACAAGCTAAAATAAAACCCACCAGCCTCCCTCCGTGAGCTGGTGAACCAGTGGGCAGCAGGATGACAAAACTGTAGTGGTGGTGTTTGTATGTTGAGCTCAGTAACAGCCCAAACACCCCAGGCTGGGTGGAGTGGGGATCTTCAGCTACAAGGACCTGTGGTATGATTTTCCAGTCTGGAAACTTTTTGTCCTAATTCACTCCTCATCTGCACATCCTTCCTGGGCTTTGCAGTGTCCCCATTACTCCCAGCAGCCTGTGCCTGGTGTCCCCAGGGTCCTGCCACTGTGACTGCTCTGCTCCTCAGCACTGGGGAGCTTGAAAACATCCCATGAGGATGCAGCCCTGAAGCCACTCACTACCCCAGCTGCAGTAAAATGTTGAATTTCCTCTGGTGCCTTTTTGCTTTCTGTCAGTCAGCAGCCAGTGTTGCTCCCTTTGTGCATTGCATCCACTCCCTTAGTGAGCAATTAATGCAGGGCACATTAATGCAAAGTGACTAATAGCTGTGGGGGCATTCCTGCATGTGGTACACAATGTTCCCTGCAATGTTCCCCATTATTCCCTCCAACAATGAGCCTCTGCTCAGTTTGATATGCTGAAGATTAATGGAGGAACAATTGTAAACCAAAGAACTGGTTGACAGGAGACATATTCCTGCAAGGAGCAGAATACATTAATTGATTAATGTAGCTCCAAGCTAACTTTTGTTCCTGAACTGTGTTGATAAATAATGCCAAATTTCTGTGGCTACAAATGGTGGCTTTGGGAGTGGCAGCCTCAGCTGTGTGGAAGGGACCACGTTGCCTGGCCCCAAGGGCAGCAGGAGGGGGAGATCTGCAGGTGAAATGTGCTTGTTGTTGCAGTGTCTTTATTGTGAAGCCAGAAAATCTGCCCTGTACTGAAAATGCAGCTTGCCATCAAACCCAACAGGTGTTTTCCAGTGCCAAATGCAGTCAGTGAGATGTGTGCAGATGGATTTCCAAATTATTATAGATGGTAAATACTGAGCAATTGTTACATGACAGGCACTAGATCTGCTTCCTTCCCTGCTACCCTCTCATGCATCATTTGTCAACAGTGTTTGAGTAAAATAAGCTGAGATGTACTCAAGAAGGGTTATTTGTTGATGAGCATGGCATTCTTATTCCTTTGGTGGTAATCTGCTGAGAAGAACATGTGTATCAGGCTTTCCTAAGAAACCACTGAAGTGCTCTGCTACTGGGGAAATGAAGCAGCTTTTCTGTTCAGCAGCACTGAGTGGTCAGAGGCAAGAGCTGCAGGTATTTATACTAACCTTTCCTATTCCTATCACTGTGACATTGAGTATTGCGAGTTTTTTGACGTTTTCAGCAATCAAAGGATCAAAAAAGTCTTGTCTGAAAGGGCAAAGATGGTGAAGGAAACTACTCCCTGTCTTGAATAACCCCAACAATGCTCGTGTTCACTTCTGCAAACAAAGCTGTCCTCCCAACCTTTCCCCAGAACTGCTTTCTAATACCATCACCAAATTAGCTTGGCAAGCTTCATCTTGTGATAACTTCATTATGTTATATTGACTTCTCAGGGAGCTGAAAGGAATATAATGGCAATTTAACATAATGAATAACTGGATGGGGAAGCCAGGCCAGTGAAGTTGCCTCTCCCTCCTCTACACTTACCCACTCAAATCACTGTCATACATTCCATTTTCTGATGTGCCTGTTAGTCTCTTATCAAGCTTTTTTCACCCAAAGAGGATTCCTCCTCAAAGAAGCACACGATGATTAGCATCAGATGAAAACTAAATGCTGGTTGTATTATCAGAATATTAAAGGGCCAATTGTAATTCCTCAGATGCAAGGAGCACTTACAGCAAATTACCTCAGTTAAGAGAATAAAAATCAGGGAACTACTTTAAATTTGATGTGTTGAAAAAACATTCAGATAGGATGCTTGGTGTCTGTTTGTCATTGGGGTCTTAATATTTACCTCTGTTGATGAGACTTTGTCACGCTCTGTTACTGTTCATAGACTTTTGTTCCCAAACTTTATGCACCAAAGTGCTTTGATTTATAGGGCATAAGTTCTTTTTCTCTGTGATTTCTGCTTATTTCGTTGTGTGGTCAGTGATGCTTGTCTTATGATATTAATGTGCCTCATTTAATTAGATTGTCTGGCTCAAGAAGAGCACTTAGTTGGAAGGAAACTGCAAATTGTTACTTTTTGGTAAATGCACATTTTACTTCCCTTTCCTTAGGGTCAGGGCAGTATGATCCCCTATTGATTACTTGATCTGTGTAATTACAATCAAAACTACAGGGATTTCAAGCCTGATTGACTGCAAATTAGAAATCTATTGGCTTGGCTGGACTCCTAATGACCAGGATTAGAAGGGAACAGAGTTTGGGGCTGCTTTTTCTCTGCAGGCTTCATTTCAGGTAAGGGGGGATTTGAGAGGAGAGGTTTGTGAAGGGAGGCATTCACCCACTCTGCCAAGCAGGCTAGGGGCGGGTTAACCCCCTGGTTTGGCTGGGATGGGGGAGAGGAGAGGAGAGCTCACCCATAACCCCTGCCCAGGAGGCCAAGGGCTGACCAGCAGTGGGTGCTTTGTTCCCAAAATATGGTCTAGGACCAGGACTTTACTTGTCTGCCCCCTGAGAAGCTGAGTGAAGGAGCATCAGCAAGCAGGGAAAAGACCATTTTCTTTTTTTCCTTTTTTTTAAATAGGTTTTCATTTGAAAGATGCCAGAGCCAGCAGATTAGTGTCTTGACTATATAGGTTTCCTAAAGATAAGGAAGAGGAATTGATTTCAATTACCAAAGTGGATAGACAGGCTGCCCTGTGCTCTCCAGAGGATTGTTAACCCTTGCCAGGCAAGAAATAAAACCAGGAGGGGGTTTTCAAACCTTAGGCTCTTTCCTTCACAGCAGCTGTGCCTCTCACAGAGCATAAATCCTCACAAAGGGGGAGAGGTAAAGAAAGGAGGTTTAGTTAAGGATGTACAATGATCCTTGTGATACTTTGGGATTTCAGCATGCTTTCAGATCCTTCAGTGAGGCTCAGGAGGCCAAGGGTTAAAGTGGCTGCAAGGATTAAAGGATTTGGGTGCCTTTCAAGCACCAGGTTCACCTTTTCCAAGAGCAGTTTGGCTGCTGGGAAGTTTCCAAGTGAAGCTCCCCATTGGGGCAGCAGAAAGCTGAGCAGTGATGGACCCAGCAGGACTGGGAGCAGGTTCCAAGGTGCTGGTGGGCTCATGCTGGGGTGGTTCTCAAGATGTCCCACTGCTGGGCCCCTTTTGGTTCTCAGGGCAGAGCTGGGTGCTCTGCAGAGGCAGCAGCTTGCTCGAACAAGAGGCTGGGGCAGGTGGGTTGCAATCCTGGGTCCAGATCATCCCCCAAACCAGGTGCTGCGTGTGTGGGAAAGCTCAGAGGAGAGAACAGGAGCTGGGGGGGACCAGGGCAACAGGGAACTGGGTCCTCTGGGTGCTGTTGGGAGGGAGGGAGCTGTCAGGGCCATGCAGGGGGTGCATGTTCTGGGGGGACTGGGCAGTGGGTCTGGGGGAACTGGGCTGGCAGGGCAGAGGCAGTGGGTGCTTCCTTGGCAGGTGTGGGGGGACCACTGCTCCCCTTTCATCCTCAGCCCTCTCCCAGCTGCTTGTTCCTGGGTTTACACACCCAGCAATTTCTGACATGTCTCTGTAATTGTGTCCACAGGGGGCCTGCTTTCCCTTTCCTCCTCAAATTCAATTCTCGTTTCCTTGCAGCTTCACTGCTGCTTGATAATGGGCACCTTGCAATAGGTTTTTCTGCTGTTCACTTGCTGGGTCTCTTTTGTCCTACCACAGGGAAATTTGCCCCTGTAGGTCTCACAGTAGGCTTCTCAGCTGGATTTTGCATTGGCTTTTATTGCTGGCAGCATCTGCTCTCCTCTCCGATTACCCCGGCACATTTCTTTGATAATTTGCTTTGCTGGGATCACCAGCAGCTTCTGCCTCATGCTAAACCCCCGTGCAGACTCATCCCTGCTGCCTCTGGGTGTTTTGGTGAGGGGCTTCACCGTGGCCCGACCCCTTACCTGGCACGTTGGCATTCCTGAGCAGAAGAAATTGGGTGATGCTGTGCTGTGAGGAGACCAACGGGAGAAGCAATCCCAGAAAAAGACAGCACATAAATAAGACTTTGTTTCAGGCTGTGGAATACTGAAAGCAGCTCCAGCGACTGCAGCTTTTGTGTCCTTTCAAATGCAACTACATATTTCAGAGAAACAGCTGCTGATTCCCACTTTGTCTTGGTGGTGACACGGGCAGGGACTCTCCTCTGTGGCACTGCATCCCTGGTTGCTCCTTTCTGCCTTTCTCAGAGCTCCCAGGACAGAGGATGCTCCTGCCATGCCTGGGTGGCAGCAGCTGCTTCCAGGTGTGGCCTCGGGCACTGTTCCCAGGGCAGAGTCCCAGGGAGGCTGCAAAATGGCAAACAGTATTTCTGGAGATGCTTGATTATTTGTTTCTCCTCCTAGTGAAAAATGTTTTCTGACATACTGGAAATGTTAGCAAAAAATACATCTCCATGCAGAAATGTTTAGTGGTTGTTGTGTCTCAGACTCCATACAAGAATGTTTTCCATTCCCAGCAGTGTTTTCTGCAAGGAAAACCCCATCATTTCCTCCCCAGCAGCCCAGTTATTTTCCATCTTACTCTGTAGACAATTTCTGGCTTTTCAGATAAAGATCTCCTGCTTGAATGCTGAGGGAAAGGATGCTGAAGATTTTTTTTAATGGCACATACCCCCATACTTGGGCAGCTTTATTCTTCTCTGTTCTTTGGTGAGGAGCATGCCAGGACCTTGGTGATGCTGTAATGGACTTTCTGGAAGTGCCAGAGGTAGAGGTTACAAAGATAACTTGAAAGGACTAATTGGGTAAAACTGGATTTCATTCACAACCCAGGATTTCCAAAGGACTTGCAAATTTTTTTCTTGTTTCCTCTTAGCTGCTGGCATCATTAGCGCCTGGATTTAAGATGACAGAGCTTTAATTGTACAGGACAAAGGCGCCTGGTTTCCTGCTTCAATGATCAATTCCAGTTCAGAAATTACAGCAAAACCAAAACTCTTTAGCAATGCTGACAATTAAGTAACATCCTGATAAACATCCCCTTTTGTTTTATTTAAATGAAAATGCCTTTATTTCCACGGAGTTGTGTCTTATAACAATAAGATTCACTGTCCCTGAAGCTTGGTTAATTAAACACAGTATTTGCAATCTACCAAAACAAGCTGTTTTATGCAAGCTGATAACAGGGTTTCCATTTCATAATGTGAACAATTGGGTTATGCAAATGCCAGGATTTTAAGCCCCTGTGATCTGTTTTTGTCTCCTTATTATCTGTTTCTGTCTGCAAACTCCAAATATAGACATCCCAATTAAAGCAGATAAATGCCATTAAATCCAACTAAAGATGGTTTTATCAGTTAAAACCTTCCCCAATTTAATTAAAAATATGGTTTGAAATTGTCCTGTCTTGGCCCAAACTTCACTCCCATACTTCCATCTGTTTGATTTAATTCTTCTTCCAACTGGTTCAGTGAGCCTGACTGGGAGATTTGGTGAAGGAACAGGACTGGAATGTGACAGATAACCCAGCCTGCCCAGGTTTGGGGAGTGCTGATGCTCATGGAAACTCAGCCTGCAGAGCTGCTCTGATTTCCACCCCTGTGTTTGCCCATCTCAGACCTGCAGATCAGAAGAAAGGATAAAATACAACGATGGGATAGCAGGGAATGAACACAGGTCTCTGCTCCAGAGGCATCCAGAGGCAGATGTGAGTTTGTGTTGTGCCCAAGGAAGATCCCAGAGCTCAGCCTGCAGGAGGGATTGGATGTGTTCTGTTGCCAAGAGGGATCTCTTTCCATCCTCTTTGGTAACTGTCTCACACAGTCCTCATGGAAGGGATGGGTGAGGCCCTTTCTTTTCTAACTTTGAGTTTCTTAGCACAGGAGATGGGGCAAAACCCCAGACCCTTGGAGCTGAGGTGTGCAGGAGGCTTTCCTCTTGTGCTGCAATTGGTGGATGCCTCTCAAATCTGTTTTTTCCCCAGGAGGATGTAACAGGAGAAGGAGGGTGATTAAAAGAGGGTTTGCTAGCCCTGTGATTCTTGTTATCTTAGTTAAATATAAGACAGTTTCTCAGAGAATACTAAGAGTAGTTCCTAGTCTGCTTTTTTTCCGAGAAGGAAAATGGGAAATAACTGTACTGGGTTCCAAACTTTGGAGTTTGTATCTTCATTGGTTTCAAGGGTTTTGTTTGTTTTTTGGGAAAACTAGCAAGCATTCTATCTCCCAATATTTAGTTTCTTTAATTGTCTCCAATCTCCCTTCTTCCTCTCCAGAGATACCCCTGCATTAAGATAAGACATTGATTGTCTACACTGGGAGAATGCGTCCTAGTTAATTAGATCTTTATTCCCTTTTTTTTTTTTTTTTTTTTAGAGTCTGTTAATTACAGAGTTTATTACTTTGAAAATAAAATTAAGGAAAAACTGCACATCTTCAGCTGAGTCTGTTCTTGGCTAATCTGAAAGGTCTGGCACTGCTCTGTACCATAGGCTTTTCTGTTGCACCCTCTTCTTGCTAGAAACCCAGTTTTGGAGTGCACAGGTTTTACCACCTCTTTGTCTGCTTGAGGAGATGTGCTCGTGACCTTCCAACTGCTGCTTTTTCATGCAGGCCCAGAGCATGGAATTTTATCCCAAATTTTAGCAGTCTCCCTTAGAAGCCCTTGTAGTTACAGGGCCCCAGGGAGCACGGGGGTATCAGCTCTGATCAGAGGCTCTGAGGAGCCTCAGCCTGATCTGCTGAGCAAAGAAGTCTGGAAGAGGGGAGAGTACCCAGCACCAGCTAAGTGAGCACAGATATCTGGTGTGTGCTTGATGCACACCCTGCAAACACCTCCCTGCTCCCAGAAACACAACCTGCTGGCAGGGTGGGCTCAGCACCTCGTGCTCTGTGACGGTGCCCAGCAGCGATGAGGAGTGGGGATGTGGGAATAGCTTGCAGGCTCATCCATCACATCACAGCTGGTATCAGTGGCAAAAATCCTTCAGCCTTTGTGTGAGAAGCACTGAGCATGGGGAAGGGGGTGGTGACCAACCACACTTTTGGGAAGGGGCTGAAACCTCCGAGTGCCTGGGGATGCTGATACCTCGCTGCCAAGGCAGCCCGCAGCAACTCTTGTTAACCCTGCTATCAGCTGCCTTTGAGCTCTAAAATAGAAGATTTAGATGCTAAAATTAACACCAAGCAGGCTGAAATGGGGGGAAGTGTGATGTAGGCCTTGTTAAGTCTGAAGTGTGAGGAGCAGAAAGCTGGCTGCTTCCTTCTGGCTCGCTTTCTGCTCGCACAGCTCCTGCACTTGCCTGTTAGGTGACATTTGCACCACAGCAGTGCCAGCTGAGTGGAAAATTAAAAAATAATCAAACACTTGTAACCCAAACTGCTTGCATGGGAGAGTCTGCAAAGCAGCAGGGCTGGCTGGCTGCAGACCAGAGGGAGGCAGGGGGAAAAGTCGGGATTTGGTGGCAACTTTCTGTCCCATCAGAAGGATGCTTTAGGCATCCCTGAAGCAGGAGTGTTCTCTCCAGGTTGTGTGTAGGGCTGAGACAAAGGGCAGGCTGTAAAGGTGTCATTTTTCAAGCAATTTGTGAAAAGAATCAAGGGTCCAAGCTTGTAGTGGGTCCATATTTTTCTCGCTGTGAGTGTTCCATGTGGTGGAGAAGCTGTGAAGGAGATGCTGCAGCCTACAGAGCTTTCCTTTGCACCTCCCCGTGTCACCACAATTAGCCATGAATCCCACTTCTCCTGCTTTGTGAAAATGTCAGCTTCCCTGATACTCCTAAGAGAAAACAGTTTCAAGAAAAACACAGATGTTAAATCAATTCTTCCATCTTTCCTCCCTTCCATTTTTTCAAGCTACTAACATTGCCCTTTTGGGGATGTACTTATGAACCATAAACATCTGTCAGTTTGCTGCAAACAATTCCCAACCTTTAGCTGAATGGCCTCCTCTCAATTCCTTTATTTTTCCCCAGCAGCATTCCTGGTCACACTGGGTATAGCTCAAGATGACTGGTCCCAGCACAGCTGCCCACAGGCAGAGGGTGACTGGCATTTTGTCTTGATACATGAAACGAGTGCTCGTGCCTTGTTTTCCCCCTCCAGAGGCAACAATTTAGAGAAAAGGGGATTAAAATGCATCGGGATAGAAGCAGAAACAGCTCCAACAGCAATTAATGAGAGTAAATTACACAACACCACAGTTTCAGAAATGTCACTAAGTGAGCATCGTGGTACAAGGTTGAGTCTGTCCATCTGTTGGGTCCTGCTCCAGCACAGGGGTTACTGGGGGGGTCACCACCTCCATGACCAGTGTCACGCTTCAGTGTCACCCTGCAGGGAGACAGAATTTCCCCCTGGCATGGAAATCCAAAGGAGCGTGGTGGTCAAGCAAAGGGAATGCAGAAATTCTGTGAAACCAGAAGCCCCTGGGGGTTTTTGATGCTTTCCAGCTGCCACCTGCTTTCCCTCCACTGTGTATCATTTGTCCTTACGGAAAAATAGCTCAGCCCTGTGGCTCTTATTCTGAGTTTCATGAAGAAGAGTATTGTTGTTGGTTTATTATTTTATTTTCCAGAAACATTCACGTTCAGGGATAAAGTGCCATTCACTCAGGAAGATTTAGTCCCTCTTCATAAAGTTATATATTACAAGTGAAAGGGGAACAAGCATGGGCTGGCAGCAGAAAATTGAATTAGCTCAGCAGCACACAACACAAAATAAGATAAATATTGTACAGAAATATAATTGAAGCTGTATTATTTATCCTTCCTTTTGGGGTTATTTGTCAAAGTGAGCTGCAAGTTGCAAATTCAAATAGCTATTGATTCTAAAGTTGCTTTAAAGTATTTTCTGCATTCAGATTCTGTGAAACAATTAAGTCCAAGTGGCACCAAACGGTCAAATCCTTATTTGTATCAGGTTTCAGGAGGTAAAGAATTTCCAGTGTCTCTCAGTGGTTTATAAACATTCAAATGACACTTCTGAGTAGAGATTTCTTCCCCTGGGGAAAAAAAAAAAAAAAAAAAAAAAAAAGGAGTAAAGATGGGATCAGCAGATGGATAGGAGCTGGGGTGTCCATGCAGCAGCACTGGACAAGGAGCTGGAGGCTCCACTGAATTCTCTGTGCTGAAACAGAAGGGAAAAATTCTCCTTTGGTCAAAATTCCCAGACACCTGCTTCATTACTGCTCTAATTTAAACCTGAGGTGAAGACAGGAGAGCTCCAAGTCACCAGTCAACTTCACCAGCATGTGCTACTTGGAAGTGACTTGCTTCTGCTCCTCAGTGATTGAGCTGTGAGTAGAAAATGCCTCACAGGGTTTGAAATTAATTTTTAAAGTGCAGTCTACATCCCTGGCCCAAGACCCCCAGCCCTTGGTTCTGTGCACATTCTCTAAGTCTTGTGAAATCCTCTGCTCCTCTGATTAACCAGGATTCAATGGAGCATTCATCCAAGTCTTGATGAGCTAGGGACTAATGAACTAATTAAAGAGATTTCATTTTCTCAACAAGGTAGATCAATATCTTATTACAGCTTTCATGAGAAAAGCACGGGAAGAAAGGTGAGGCCAGAAACTGCTTCAGTAGAACTGTTCTTTGAAACTGGGGGATGTGGAGCAGATCTGATGAGCACCAACCCCAAGACAAAGTGATGGGCAGGAGGAGGAGGTGCACTGTTAGCCCTGTCCCTCCTCTGCTTCTGGGAAGAGGCTGGGGAGTGGGATGAGGAGATTTTGATCATGACATTGACACAAGCTTGATCATTTTTTCATTATTGTCAAGCTTTCCCTGCAGACTGGAGTAGGCAAGGAGCAGGAGATGGGGGTGGGAAGGATTTATCAGACCAGGAGACACCACTGGGACAGATTTTCAGATTATTTTTTTTTTCTTGCAACAGTGACCACATCCAAAAGAACACAAACCAACGCCCTCCTGTGCTGAAACAGCTGAGATGCACCTCTCCTGAGTGCCGAGGAGGAAAACCATCATTTTGTTTTGACTCCCGCTGCTCGACTGATAACCTGGGACACAAGGTGCCATCTGCCTGGCAGCCAACAGCAAACAGCAGCCCCATGAAAAGCTGGAAACAGCCTGAGAGTGTCAGCTCCCAGTGCCACATCCCCTCTGTCCCCTTGGCCCTGTCCCCCACAGCATCCCCCCCGTGTCCCTCTCCATGCACCATGCAGGAGGCAGCTTTGCTGCTGTTGTTGTGCAGGGTCTCATTCTGCTCTCAGCATCACTGATTCCTATCAAGTGCATCATCAGTCCACACATATCCTGTGTGTGTGAGACCTGCAGCCTCAGCAGAGCAGCCCTGCTTTCCAAAGGAAAGGCTTTCATCCCAGCATCGAGCCTTTTCTTTGCACAGTGGAATTATGCTTTTACTTTCCTGCTAAACTTTCCCACTGTAGCATCAGGGCAAATATTCTGTCAAAGAGTGACCATCCTTTCTGCAAACCCCCACTCAGGCTGAATACCTGCAGAGGTCACTCAGCCTTGCCTGGTTCCTGCCTTGCCTGGGAGTTGTGGCAGAGGAGACTTGGGGACAGGTTTTTTTTTGGGGGGGACTGCTTTTGTTTTGCAAAATAAACAGAAAACAGCCCTTGTGACTACAAAGAAAAAGCAAAATCATAAAAAATTCCATCCGCTGCAGTGTTTGAGCTGTTCTCCATGGGTCCTCAGAGTCTCTTACTGTTTGAGTTAAGGCTCCTTATATAAAGTTTATGGGTCCCATCGAGGTGTTTTTAGTAGATTACATTCAAAGCAACTCATGCAAGGCGTGTATGTAACAGTCAGTAAATCAGCCAGCTTAGCTCGTAAGCTTGTACAGGGCTTGCACAATGGGTCTCAGTGCTGGTATAATACCTCTTATTATTAGCTGACATCTGGTAAACAAAGATCCTGCTTTTGATACACATTGCTGGGCCTTTTATAGCCTCAGCATGCTCCCCGTGCTTGGGAAAATTGCCACTTTAATAAGGAGCTGAAGATTTGTCCACAAAATGATAGAAGTGTGCCTGGTGGCAGTGAGGACGTGCTGTCTTTTCACTGGCCACTTGGCTAGCTCGCCCCTGCTTCCCTCTGGTGCTTGGAGAGGTCAAATTCAGCAGGAGATGGCATCAGGATGTCTCAGATCTGCTGCATCTTTTGCAGGTGTGTGGCAGGTATCCTGCTTAGTGAAATTTATACCTCCGGATGAGATATTTTGAGACCTTCCCAGCTTTCCTTGCTCTATAAATTGCACCCATCTGAGTTATTTGGTTCACAGGAAGGCCTCATGAAGATCCCATAAACTGTGGGCTGGGGGAGCTGATGTGTGTCACAGTCCCCTGCAGAGTACCTGGTCCTCCTGGGCAGCAGCAAGGCAGAGGCTTCCCTTCCTGGTTTTTTTTATTACACAGGCATCTACCTCTGCCAGTCACTTGACAGCAATGTGTCCTCTTGTTTTCAAACAGATGCCTCTGATCTGAATCTCACTCAGAGACATTTCTTGTTCTCAGCAGCACGCTGGGAGTGGAGCACCAGGACTCCAAGTAACTTCTGTCTTGCACGTCACTCTAACAGTGCTCCTGCTCCTGTCCCAGAGCAAGCAGGACTGGGAGCCTGCCACCTGCATGAAACACATTTAGTTTGAAGAAACAAAAATAATTTCTCTGCTCTGTGTCAATGGCAGATAATGTGAATTGCAGGGGCAGCCATCAGCGAGCAGTTTTTCTAGGGGTGGTTTATTTAAATCACCTGCATGCTAATCCATCTGCTCTGCTCTCCTGACTCACGGGAGAATGACTCAAAGTCCAGTGTTTACAAAGTCCCTTGGCTTATAACTACCAGCAGTTCTGTGGTTTGTGTTTCACAGGGCACCACAACCCTTACCTACAGATGAGAACTCCAGCATTTAATAAAGGGGGAAGGAAACTGGTACCTTTGCCAGATGCTCAGACAGCAGCCCTGGAGCTGGGGCTGAGGAGGGGACTGGGGTCAGCACATGCTCCTGGGCTCCAAGGGGCTTCTGCACTGTCCCCCCCCATGGGACCCCCAGGGCTTCCTCCCCTGAAGCACTCTGAGGAAAACACAATATTCTTTGTTGTTCTGGAGTCTGAAACATCTTTCCTTTCTTAGTAAGTCAGTAATCTGAAAGCAGCAGCTTTGGCGGTAGGAATGGGAAAAGCTGAGTATTTCTACATTTAAAAATGTTTTTGAAGTTCTGGATTTTCAGAAGCAGAACCCTTTCAGCAAAAGACTTTTCCGTGGGGAAAATACATCTGGAATAAATAAAAAAAAAAAGTTCTGTGCAACCCTGTAATTGCCATGAAGTAAATAAACAGGTCTTGCTTATCAGCATCTGCAATAAATTTTGAGAAAAATAGCATTTTAAGATAGAGAAGCATCTCTCTCTTTTGATAAACACCTCTACAAGTGGCACGTTCCCCCTCCCTCGGGGTATGTTCTTCCCTGCTCATTATGTTCTGTATTCATCACCAGAGTCGCATCTCCTCATAATTTAGATAGTGCAGCTGATAGTGTTATGTATGGCAGGGTAGCAAATGGAAGTTCTGCTTTGATTTTCATTATGCATTACCTTGTCTGACTCCTTTTTATTGTGCTGTGGAGTAAATGACCTCCCAGCTATTCAGGTTTAGATGTGGATGTGATGGTAAATTTAAGTCCTGAAATTTCCATCCACTGATAAAATGGAATAATAAAAAAAATCACTTTCTTCTGCTAATATCTGAGCTGCTTTTGGCTGTCACAGCAGCATTATGACTAGATTGTATTTTGTAATATATCAGCACAGAATTCAAATGATGTATACTGCTTTCCCTTGTTGCAAAATAATACAGCACAGGTAAGAAAAAAGTCATCATGTGAGTTTTTCCGCTTTTATTACTATCAGTTTTATATGAACTTGACAGATGATTGTTGGTAACAAATTTGTCAAGTGTAGCATTTAATTAAATATCCTTCCTCTTGCCCGTATCGAACATCACCTTGGATAAAATTGCTTGCCTCAGATTCAGGCTTGGAAAGGTATTTTCAGAAAGGAGCAGGTCCTTAATGGTGTTGAGTCACCCTGGTGTGAAGGTTGCTCCTGCTCCCTTAGCTGAGCACTATTGATCTGCAGCCAGAGGTGGCTGCTCTAAGCCCACAGCTGGTCTCAGTGCTCTGTAGCCCAGAACATCCACGTGTTTGTTAAAACAGAAGTAAACGGAGAAAACTCCTGTCCCACCCTGGACCCAAGCACCCAGGAGAGCTAGCAGCACCTACCTGACTCCAGAGACTGGGTGGCAATTGTCCACCCTGTCCCCTATCCAGCAGGGAAGGGGGATGAGCATCACCTGCTGCCACCCAGCACCCTGGTCTGAGCAGGTTGGGGTGCAGAGGAGGAGCTGGAGCCCAGGGCTGTGGGACTGGCAGGACAGCTGGCTGGCACTTCCCAGTGTCCCTGGAGGGTTAATCAATTGGTGGACCTCACGTCTGAGCTTTCTATTAGTGTCTAAGCTCCATGTAAGCAGCTCTGTGCTTGCTGCCCGAGAACCCTGGATGCTGCATTAGAGAGCCCAGCATTTTGTTATTACAGCAGATAAATGTTATCATGTTCATCTCTTGTAGAAATTTATCCGGTTTACACTGCAACCGAGGATCATTAGTTCTTTAAACTCAAGTAATCTTTCTTTAGAGAACAACTACCCAATTACTAGCATTACTTACTGGATTGGTTACTTTCTCTATTAAATGGGACACAGTGCCAATCAAATCAGATAATTCAGCCACAAAATCAATGGCAGCACATTTACTCAATCAAATACGTTGCTTAGTAAATTATATCCATATGAAATGAAATAGATGAATGTACTAGCTGCACACTGGAGTTGGGCTTTGTAACTTTGGCACATACAAGTTAAAAATAAGGAAATCGATAAGCAAGAGAGAATGTATTTGACATCAGTCACTGCTTTTAATACATTAATTTCTTCACTAGATTAATCAACTATTGATCATCCTTCAGCTTTCCGAGAAGCCAAGCATGTGATCACTGGATGCTGAGCTCTCCCCGTCAAAAACCTCTGGGCACAGGGACTGAACATCCTGCCCAGCCTCTACCAGAAGGTCTGAGTGCCATACAGAGCAGAGCTGTGATTCTTCAGCCTCATCCCAGCTGCCTGGGTTGGGATGGTCCAGCAGCTCTGCCTGGGTTAATCCTGCTTTATGTGATTAGGTATTTGCTTGGCTTCTCAGGTGGACCTGTGCAGAGCTCTCTGCAGCCTGCAGGTGTGTGTTTGGTGGTGAAAGAACTTGTTTCCCTGTCCTGCTGGGCTTCCCATCCTTAGGCGTGGCTCAGCATCCACCTGGAGACTTTTGGTAGCCAACATCAAACCAGCAGACTCACTGCTTAAATCTGCTCTTTGCTTTTGTGAAGGCATCACAGCACGCTGTGCATGTACTGAGAAGAGAATCATGTTCATTCTTCCCACAGTCTGAGTGGAGCCTTGATCTGTGCCTTTTCCACTCCAAAGTGAAGTGTTGAGAAACCATTTGAATGGGAAGTTAAAGTGCCTTGCACCTACAGAGGGGGCAAGGAATCATCTTTTTTTTTTTTTTTTTTTTGTAGGCAAGTGACAATTTCTAATCTCAGCATTGTGAAGGATCTGATTTACACCAGAACTGCTTATCTTTGTGCCACTGCTAACCTCTAGCTTCTCTTTCTCAGTGCTGTGCCAATAACACAGCTGTTGTTTGTCTCCGATAAAAGAAAAAAAGAAGGGAGGAGAGGAAAGAAACCATTATAAAAATACATTGTAAAGTACAAAAATAGAAATCATCCAAGTGCTGTGCCCTACTTTAGAACACGCTGATGCAAGTAAGCAGAGAGTGAGTGCTTCAGAGTTGTAACTGGAGTTGGCTTGTAAGAAGTATACATCCCTCCTTTGCCCTGAAATCAATTCTACAAGGCTTAGGATTGCAGAGATTTGAGCTGAAGATGACAAGGGTGATAAAATTAATTAGCAAAACAAGAGACAGTCCTCAAGCTGGTTTGACTGTCCCAGTATATTATACATCAACAGTGGCTTTATCTGCCCAACAAAGAGGGAGACAGTTCCTGCAGGAGGCTATCACAGGTGAGGTGACAGGCCCAATTGTTTCAATTTAGAGATTCTGCATGATGGAGCCAGACAGCTTATTGCAATAGTGATTTTCCCACTAACACTTGCCTGCCAGTCAAGTGAATTAATAAATACAGGGCTCTGGTCACATCCAGAACTTACATGAAAACCAGAGATGAACCAGAGCAGCCTTCTTGCTCCCCTCTAGCTCCTCATCCAACCATGCTCCATGCTGAGCCACATTCCTGGGGCAAAAATGTGTGTCCAAGAAGATGTTTCCCAGCTCCAGCTCAGGCACACAAAGCCAGTTTAAAATCAGTTCAGGGAAGTGACCTGGCCAAGGGACTGTGCCCAGGTGTTTTTACAGCCAGCCCCACGAGTCACACTGTGATTGATACCTGGACCTTGAGCCTCAGTCTGCTTTATAGAGTACCAGCAAGTGCTTGCAAAAACTTCCACTGGCATTTTACAAAGGTTGAGTGGGCAAACAGCATGGGTCTCTGGGTCTTGGGTTAGTGAAATGAGCTGATAGAGAATCCTCAGAAAAAAAAAACAGGTACAAGGGCCCTGCCTGTGATTCCCATTCATTAATCTCAGTGCTCTGACACAGCAGCCTCACATCGATTTGCTATCAGAGCAGTCATCAATAATCTGGTCACAACCAGGCCCATGTGAGAAGACCATTAAAATTAAGACAGACAGATCTCTAATAATCGCAGCTACTCCTGGGAGAAACAAAGCATCTTTCTTCCCAGTGCAGAGACAAGAAACTAGAAGAGTCAGTTTCTTGATTTCAGTTTCTCTATAGATGTGTTCTGGCAGTGAGAAAAGCTTCCTCTGCAGAGATACAGGACAGGAGGGCACTCAGCCCTTTTCTGCCATGAAGAGGTGAGATGTCAGGAGGTGAGATGGCTGTAAGAATACTTCTCATCACGAAAAGATGAGGTCAAAGTTCCACAGAGGGGCTAGTCTGAGATACACATGCACAGGAAACTGCCAAATACAATCTCTTCTTGATGGGGTAATTCACCTTTTGTTTTTCCTGTGTAAGAATTGCCAAAAGTATGTGGATGGGAGGTGAGAGCAGACCCTGCAGCTGTAGGGCTGAGGCTGACCCAGAGATTTGCTCAGATGCTGCAGCCCTGTGCCCCACACATGGACCCATCCCAGAGCATCTCCCTGCAGCCAGGAAAAATGGGTTCAAAAACTGAAGCAGGCTCTTTCCCCTCTGGCAGCTTTCTTTGGTGCATCTCCCCACTCACTGAGTAACTGTCCCCTTGTGTTAGGTATAAGCAGCCTCCCAGACTTCACAGATTGCATTTTATCTTCCAAGATTATTTGCTCATTTGTGCTTTATTGACATGTAAGTCATAAACTTTAATGGGCAAAGAGACCACATCTAAAAGCAAGGAGCACAGAGCAGAGCTGCGGGTACCCAGCCAGGGGGAAGCCCTGGGTCTGTGCTGCAGGGGATCCCATCAGTTCCCCAAGCACCTGAGTCTCAGGAAGTGGCATCAGGAGCACAGGAGTGACTGAACAGTGACTAAACCTGTGGTGAAAGCTTCCAGTGTGGTTTTGAATGCCAGCTGCAGGCACAGAGCTTTGCCTGGTATGCACAGCCAGGCAGTGGCAGCTGGAGGAGCTCAGGTGGGAGTGATGGATGTCACACAGGATTCCTCTTCACAAGAAGGTGCAGGAAGGGAAATTCCCCTGGGTCAAGCCAGGGCTCTCCTCCAGTTTAGAGGATCTCTTTCTCCTGTATCTCAGCCCCAGCTTCAGGAAGGACCAAGTACAAGGAGTGCTTTGAGTGAGGTCTGTGGGGTGCTGACGTGGTGGCAGACCTGAGCCTCTTGTTAGCTGCATATCCAGAGAGCAGATGTGATGAGCACCCAGGCACTGCTCCTCCCAGCTCCTTACCTGCCACGAACTCACTCCGTTTCTCCATAGGTTAATTGAATTATTCCAAGGAGCAGGGCAGGAAGGCTTCTCCAGAGCCCAGGCAGTGCTGGGAGTGAGCCGGACACGCAGGGGGGGTGTGCACCCAGGGATTAGTTATGTACACCCTCATTTAGCAATCTCATTTGTAAATCTGAACAGAGCTTAAGGAGCACAATTCTGCAGAGAGAACTTCTTAGCTAATTGCCACAGTTTTGTTCAATTGACTCTTTGGCAAAATGCCTTGTGCTTATCAAAACAATTAAAAGCCCAAATACCCTCAGCTGGTATGCAGATTTATTAGATAAACTGGGGTAAAAATATTGCCAGGCAGCTCTGGTGGCTTTCTCTGAATGTTCCCCTCATTTCCCTCTGTGAAGCCTGAACCAGCAGTATAGAACAACCTGCAGACCAGTTTTTTGTGTCACTGTTAGAAATTAAAGAAAAAAACAAACAACATGCGGCCCTCAAGGGAGAAAGCCCTGGATGTTGTGTTTGGTTTAACTATTCCTGCTGCTGTGAGCAATGTTCAAGTTTTGCTTTGGTTAATACTATTCAAATTATTCTAGTTCAGTTACTTAAAATAAAATTCCTTTCTGCAGATGTAAGGGACTAAATAGAAGTGCCTTGGTTTCCAGAGATGAGGATCACATCAGCTCCAGTGAGAATTGCAGTTGCTCAAGTTCCATCAGGCTGTTACACCAGGAGCCTGTCTCAGGATTTAAACACTATCCTTAGGCACAGAGGTTGCAAAACGTGAGCCACTATCTTTTGGTCAAACTTAACTGCTGGCTATAAACTGCAAGCACCAGGGAGAGAGAGAAGAGGAGTATCAGAACAGAGCTGGGATTGCTTGGAGGAATAAGAGCTGCTTACATGCAGAACAGTCAAAGACTGTTCTTTTAAAATGCAGCTCTGGTCTCATGCTGATATTAGATTGCTGTTACAAAGGATTTGGTAAAAAGCAGTATTTTTTATTTTTACTGCTTTCATTTGTGCTGGGTAAAGAGCATTGCTTCATTCTGCTGCTTCTAATTACCAAACTGTCATGCTTTGAAGTAAAAAATAGCCAAGGAGCAGTAATCATTCCGGCCTTTGGGCTGAATGCTGCAGGATGCAGAGGGGTTTGCAGAGATCCTTTGCTGCCCTGAGCCCCCCGGGCTGGGATACCCCCGGCCCCCCCTGCGCAGGAGGGGGAGGTGATGGATAACATCCCAGGTGCTCAGCCGCAGCTTTTACAATGCTTAATGAGGTAAACTAATTGTAAATTGCAGCAAAATGGGAAACTTAATGACACTTCAGCTCTTGAAAGGAATTTAAATACTGAGGAATTCGCTGATATTTCGAGGTATGAAGTAGCGGGGAAGCCCCGGCTTTTAGGCAGATGGGGCTCCCCAGTCCCCCGGGAATCTCCCTGTGCTCCGGATTGCCCTGTCCCGGCTGGAAATCCGATTCAAGACACACTCGCTCTTTATTTTGGAGCCTCCACAAGTCTAGAACAGGAGCCAGCAAAGAGCAGCCTGAGCCTCCCTGGCCAGCCCCGGGGTGAACCCTCCTGCCCGGCTGACCCCCCCCCCCACCCCTGCTCATCCTGGCACAAAGGTCCTGACATGGGACCAGAAGTGGAACTAAAATGGGAGGAATCTTGGCAACTGGCCCGTTCCAAGAAAAGGGAGCTTTTTCTCACTTTACCTCCTATGTTGAAATTTAACTGGCTGCTTGTCAAGTTTCTGAATGAGAATAAAATTGCAGCCAAGGCTCTTGAAATCCTGGAACAAATGCCTGTCATATGTTCCTGCTGAAACACCACCACCCCTCAGTTACACATCACCACGCCACCCGGCCGGTGAGACATGTGCAAACTTTTCATGTTGTAGAGTATGAAATATTCATACAGGCTTTGCAGCAGATGTCTGGCTGCAGCAGCTCCTCCAGTCCGGATCCCTTCCTCTGCTGCAGTGAAATTTCTTTCTCTTTCCCCCAAATCTATGAAAGCTGCAGATGCTGTGATCCTGCAAACAAGCAATAACATTCCCTGGCGTTTACATCCCCAGCTAAGGTTGCTGCCTGCTTCACTTCCCAGGTCTGCAGTTTGGTAGGGGTAACTCTGATGTGCCCCCCGGGCAGTCAAAGTGGGCAGCACTGGGAAAGGGATTCCCAGACTGGCCAGACTGGGACCACTTCTCCCTGTCCACTGGGAATGTCCTGGTTCTCCTGAAGGCTCCAGCACATCAGCCCCCGATAAGAACATGTCCTGTTAAGCTCTGTACCCTGGCAGGAGAAGGAGGAGTTGCAGGGATCTTGGGTACCCTGAATCAGGATCTCTTTTCTTGCCTGATCTGGGTGCCAGTAGAGGAGAGATTTGTGGAGCTGCTTGTGTGCAGCTGACCAAAGGCAACATCGGTGGAACCATGGAGATTTTTTGCAGCTGCCATCCTCCTTGAGAGGAAATGTAGGCTGACTTTTCAGTGAGCTGACACAGAACCTCTCCCCGTCCTCTGCTAGACTTGGTAAGTTTTGCACATTCAAATATTGACCTTTCATAAATACTTCTCAGCTTTCCACTGAGGCTGCTGCTGCTGGGACTGAAAGCAAGAGCTGGCAGGACATGAGCAAGCTGAATATCATTCTCCTTAAGCAGCTCTGAGATGTTCGGGGGCATAGAACCTTTAAGAGCTCCAAATGGCATTTTTCAACACACTGCTTTCCTCTCAAAAGGTCAGATGGGAGTTAAAACTGGAGGCTCCTCATCTCTCCATCTTAATCAGCCATCGCAAACGCTTATCAAATTTCACTCCTGCCTCCCGACTCTGATCAAATTGATAACCTGATCTGAATTCTCCCAGAGCTTCACTGATGTAAGATCAACGTGAGGCAGAGCAGGGTGATGGCAGGCAGGGGAGGTGGTGTGGGAGCTGCAGCTCCTTTCTGCTCCGCTTTCCTGTTCCAGACACAACCAGCTCGGCCTTGCAGCTTCTCCCCAGGTCACAGGGTCCAGGATGGTTAATCCTGGAGGGGAGACAGGGCTGGGTTATGCTGTGGGACAGAGAAAGCCACAGGGCTTAGTGGATAGGAGACACAAGAGCAGTAAATGAAGTGGGAACGGGAAGATTTGGTTAAAATGGAGGAGGAGGCTGTGAGCAGGAGTTTGGCAGCGAGCAGAGAGAGGGAAGATTTTGAAGCTGCAACATGAAGGCCACTGAGGTGAGGGGAGGTGTCCTGAGAGAAAGCAGCTGTGGGCCCACAGCATTGCAACAGCTCAGCTTCCAGAGGGCAATAGTGGATTCACAACCCACCCCTCTGCAAGAAGTGCTTCTGATGCCTCCTTGGCCAGGAAGTCCTTCCACCCAGAAGGCTGAGTCACAGCCTTGACATTCAACTCACAGCTCATTTTGCACCTCAAATGCAGCATCTCTCCCATCATGTGAAACGAAAGCACCTAAAAAAAACCCCACAACATGAATTAATAAAACCTTTAAATTAAAAATAAAGCATATCACAAAGCCAGTGTGTGACTGAGCTGTGACAAAGCAGGAGAGGTACAAGCAGCTCCACAAAGTCCATGCTACACTCCTACTAGTTCTGCAAAAGGAGAGATCACAGAAGGAAGGCAGCAGGATTCAGTTGAACCGTGTGTCACCCTGCTTCCCTCAAGCCATCAGCTGCATCTGGAAGTGAGGGCAATATCTCCAGCTGCCAGACACCTGCACAGAAAGTCAAGTCATTGCAGGAGCTGTATGAAATTTGGATGCTTAAGCTGATTCACTGCTCAGAAATTTCTGCCTTCCCTTTATTTGCCTCCTGTACCTGCTCTGATCCTCTCCTACTCCATCTGGGGTTTTCCCAAATGCCCACGATCTGCAGACAGTGCAAAGCTGAACCTGCTTGCCCCAGAGCCTCAGGACAGGGCCCAGTGGTGCCCAGGGGAATCAGCCATGCTCTGCCCCTGCAGAACCACTTTAAGGTGTCTAAGCTCAGAGCTTCATTAACATTCAGCTAATGAATCATTTCCAAAGCTTCCTCCTTGCCTCCCTCCTCCTTTCTTCTACTTACTCACAGACAGATGTGCCAGCTTATCACTAGTGACAATGATGAACCAGATATTTAGATAATCACTTTGCAGGAGGGACTTTTCCTGACACCCTGCCTGACTTCAAAGCCTGAACCTTAAACATCCTGCACTCAAACCACCCACCTGCCAGCAAGCTGTGGGCAAAGTTGGGGCACGATTTGTTCTGTGTTTAACAGGAATTTTTAAAACTTTCACGTTTGGAGTCAAAATCTGGCAAAGATATTTTCCACAACAGGTTGACCAGCAATAAATATCCAGAATTCTGAAACTTGTTTTGTAGCAGTAAGTATTTGCTAAAGACCTCTGTAAAAAGAAAAGCTCATTTTCCAGTGAAACTGTCCCAATAATGTTCTAACCAGCCCAAACCCTGAGCCTCAGAGAAGGAACAGCAGGATGGGAGGCAGCAGGAGACAGGCTGGGGTGACCATTCCCAGCCATATGTGCATAATCATGAAGGATATGCAGAAAAGGCCAAATTTGGCTGGGGAGCTGCATGCTCCTGGCCTTGCCAGGTGGGGAAAACATTTGTTCTGCCTCCTAAAGCTCCCACCTTTGCAGAAAAGTCTTCCCAATCCACACACGGGTTGGGCAGAGGGGAGAAGTCCTGCTTCTATTTCTGAGGCAGGATCTGTCGTGCTGCTCCCCCTGGTCGGTGCCAATCTGCTCAGCTCCACTTGCTGAAAGCAGATGCCATGCCCAGATTTTTTCTGCTGTTGAATCTCAGCTGTAGTTTGGCAGTTCCACATTGATTTAGTGTTTCTCTCTCTCTCCCTGTCATGCCATCCCTCCTCTAAGGTGAGCTGGCCACATTTTCCGTCAGCTGTTAACTCACCCTGATGTTTGCTTTCCTGTCTCCTTCCAAAGCACCACAAATCTTCCTGCTTCCACCTCATGCAAGCATCATCCTCCCCAGGGGAGAGGGAAAGATGCAGCAAAGCATCCTGGAGAAGGAGTTTCAGTTTTCTGCCTGCTTCAAAAAGAAATCATTCTAAAATAGGGAAATCTCTCACGATATTCATCGATGATTTGAATATTTGCTCTGCTTGAAGCACTGACTTGCTTTTCAAATTCTAGAGGGCAGAAGATATCACAAGGATTTTGACTGAGGAAAGGGCACACCCCCACCCCCTCACCACCCCACGTACCCCCCAGTTACTGACGGCTCCCAGTGCTGGTGCTGGTCAGGCATTCTTACCCTGGCAAATGACTGCAATATTTTAAAAGCTGGGGAGTTGCATTGTGTGTCAGAAGTGGTCAAATTAAGTTAATTTGACCTTTAAACTCCATTTTTTAATCCCTTGCTTTGGCATCCAGTATGATTTGCATTCCTCCACGCTGACACTCAGACTAACAAATGACTTTCTTTCCAAACTGCCTTTGAAGTATCTGAACTTAATGGACTATAACATTTATGAACATCTGAGTTCTTCTCTCAGCAGCTGCACTAGGTTATTGATGATCTAATTGAAATGCTGGCAAATACATCCCAGCAGTATATGGGGAGCAACAGAGGACTCGGTGAGACCCAAGAGTCCCGGGAGCGTATGTTTTTCATGCTCTTCATTAGAAGCAGACAGTATATTTCTAGCTATGTAAAAACAACAACAAAGAGCAGAGTAAAGACACCAGAAGAAGAAAAAAAATCCACGTGCAAGAAGGCTGAAATGTGTTGGTCCTCTGCGGCTCCCTTGGCAGGCAGGCTCAGCCTTTACCCGTTGGATGCCTCTTGGAAGCTGAGCTTTGGGTACAGCAAGTAGCTGAGGGCAGTTCAAGTAATTCAGGGTATGGTCACCTTCCTTCCTGCGTGGTGTAAAAGTACATTGACAAGCTGAAAACAAGAGAACTGGGTACCAAAAAAGTGTCTTTTCTTGTTACTAGATCCCAAACCCCTCATCCTCTCTTCTACGCTCCCTGGGGGTTTATCTAAGATGGAAATGTCCTAATTGGCCATGGGAGCCCTTAAGCTGCCTCTGTTGCTCTGCAGAAACACTGCTGGCACGTGCTTCCCCGGAGAGTTAAATAATGTGAAGTTTGGGAATGCCCATTTGCTTAGTGAGGTCTGATTTCATGGCACCCAGTGCTCATCCAGCAGCCAGCTGATAGCACTGCTTTGCTCTATGCTGATTGGCACATAATTAAGCAAGGGAAAGAAAGTTGTAATGTTTAGCAGCAGCATCACTTGAGTATTCAACAATAACAGGAAAGATATGAACAGTACACTGCTAAAAACAAATAGCAAGTGTCTTATTAGGAGGTGTGTTTAGTTCCCATGCAGAGAATAGCTTCAGGCAGTCCATTCCCTTCCATTTCATTTGATTTGATAGTATCCGATTTACACCAGGGATAAAAGGGGAAGAAAAAGGGATATTGAAAAAGAAAAAAAAATTTGAACATGAAAACAAAGACAAGGGGAAATAAAATTTGTATCTTAGAGCAGATGGAGGCTGAGCAGCTCTTGGCAGCATCCACGCAGCTGGATTCACTCTCCTGGTCCAGGCTGGCTAAAGGATACTGATAAAAATGAAAGATGTAAATGAATTCTCTACACCTTACTGGACATACAGAAATGGAGGGTGCCACTCAAAAGGCAATCTCTCCAAAACATTTAAAAACATTGTGCAATTTATATCTTGTGCTTGACGGAGCATCCAAAAGTAATTTCAACACTTGTGTACCAGTGCCACAGCTCTCTGCCGAGGTGCCAGTCACTGCTGTGGCTGTGGAGCTGCTGGATAATTTCCCTTTCCTCTCCAAGCTGCAGTGCTTTAAAATGCATTTCAAGTTGGCTGCTGGCCACTCATTTCTGCTGGAAAATCTGGCTGTGCCAGCATGTGTAAGGTCAACAGCACAAAGCCTGCTTATTAACTGGAAATTTGGGGGAGTTGGCGCCAGAAAATGGCTTTCAGCCTTTGTGAAAAAGAATAAAGGGGTTTCAGGGCAGTGGTTTGCTAGAGAGGAATATCAGGACTGAGCATATTTCATTGACTGCCCACTGCATAGATTTGCCTTTCTTCCAGAGTATCAGGAACTCTGTCTCATCCTGTCGGGATGCTCAATTAGGCCTTTTTAATCCAAGCATAAAGCTCTTCCCAATCCCATTACACTCCCCACAACACTGTTATTGCATGGAGCACCTGGGGACAGTCCCCAGACCCAGCTGTGGTCTGACTCCTGCTTGTCTTAGCTCCAAATATTTTGTTATTTAGGGATCAATACAACACGGGGCTGAGTCCTAGCTTCTTTCAGGAAAACTCCTGGGTCAGGCATGGCTGTCACAGCATCCACTGCTGCCCACACTGCATGGTCCTGCTTGGCCAGGCAGAGGTGCTGAGAAGGAACTGGCTGAGCTGAGACTTGCAGGGGTCTGTTGCCCTTCTTTTCCATTAAACAGAAATTTATGGCAAAATATTTGAGTATGAGGAATCTGAGAAACCGGGCTGCAATCCAGGGAGGTTTGTAAGTGCATCCTAAAGACAGGAGCATGGTTAGCTCCCCTGAATGTCCTTTAGGGGCTCAGATTTATGCACAAGCCCTGGGTAGCTCACTTTTGGATGAGAGGGCTTAAAAGAAATAAGGTTTTCAATGTGCAAGATGGAGGAAAATAGTCCCATGTGGTCACCATTCCAGTCTGAAACTTGTTTTAAGAAAGAGGTAACTGAGGGCTCACATGGTGTTGTAGTCTGGTGCACAAAAAAAAAATAAAAAAATCTTAGTTTCTCCATCATTGGAGCTGACATTGGTTTTGGGTTGATGCAGAGTCAGGGTTAGGCCTTAGATTTCTCTGCACTCACACACCGGATCCAGATGGTGTAGGCAGCAGGATAAGAACAACCAGGGGTTTGTCTGACACAGATGTATGAGCAGCTTTCTGAGGATAAAAATGCCTCGTTTTTTTTTTAAATATATGGACTTTTTCACCTGAAAGTCTCTCCCTGCTCTTGATGCAGTGACATTTCGGGATACAGACAACAGTTCACAAAATTAATTTTTCCAGTTCCCAGCAGAAGTGAAAGGATTTACACTTTTGATGACAAGAAAAGGGCATTAAAGCAACAGCATTCCACTAATTTTGCGAATAGATTTTGGATAGAAAGATTAACATTTCTACTCCTGGCTAATGTATCATGTAAATTCTATTGGTAACACAGCTCCCCTCTCTCTTGAGCTGTTAAATGATTTCCTGAAGCTCCTATAAAATACATGCTTCATTTAAATCCCCTCTCTTCTCTCCCAAATAATGAACGCCAGATTCATTCTGCGGATTTGTGACTTAAAATTTCTATTAAGAAAGGGAGTTTTATGTTAAAAGCATCAGAATTTGGGGCCAGTAAGCACAAGCTTTGCAAGCACTTGGTTGGTTCTGTTGCCATTCTAAACAGTTACTGAGACTTTCAGGGTAATTAACTTCCCTTTGTGAGAACAGGGGCTGGAAACAACAGCACCCTCTGATCTGGGATTTGGATGCATTTGGGCGAGGAAAAGAGCACACTGAAGAGATAAGGCAGATTAATAATGCTGGGGGATTTCTGCAGACCCTTCTGTCAGTCTCACTTTGCGTGGTTTTTGTGGGCTGAAATTTTATTCTGATTGGAAGTTATGCAAAAACTGAATGGTATAAATCACGGTCTAACTCAGCCGATGGAGCTCTGTCTAGGTCAAAGCCAGAGGGAGCCTGGGAGCCTGGCTTCTTTCCAAACATATAAATCATCCTAAAGAGATTCCAAACTTGCTGGAATGCTTTATGAAACTTGGGAATCTTTCCAGCAGATCTAGAGTAGAGTTCCTTAAAGTTAGATGGATTTCACCTGAAATTTCACCCGGTTTAAGGTTTTTACCTACAAACTTGTTGGCCACATCTGAGTCTGACACAGCATCCAACGAGAAAAGATCAGAAATGCTCAATATAAATTTCAGTTTTCCTCACCAAGAGGCTCCTAGAAGCTTGGTGGAACACCAGAACCTGCAGCAGCATCTCCAAAGCCACATCAGCTGCTTCCGAGGAGCCCATCACTGCTGCAGGGGTTACATTCTAGTTTCATGTACTGGTGGATCAGACAATTATTTTTTTTCTTACAACGTTTTTTCGTTCCTAAGTGAACACAGCATGTTTTCTGATCTGCATTTGCCTGCTTTGATCATCTGTTCTGCAGATCAGTTTTCATGTTTAGAGGTACAGCAGGATATGTAATGAATGCAAATGTAATGCGTTCAGAGATAAATGTCTAGACTTCAGAGCCTAATCCTCACAAATCTTACACCCTGATACAATGTTTTCATATTTAATACATTCTGAGGGATTTTACTTTTATAAATAATGAACTAATCTCATCTTCAAGGCATCACTTTGCAGTTTAGGTGTAAAAAAAAAAAAAAAGCAATACCCCGTGCTCAGAAAAATCTATTTTAACCAATATTAACTGATATCTCCCCTCAGATAAAGGCTTTTTCCTGGTTTGGCAGGTGATTCTTTTTTGAATGAAAGTCAACTGGAAAAATTGCATTGCAGGGGGCAGGGCAAGAGCTGGGGTAAGGAGGCAGCAAGGAGTAGGTGGTCTCTGCAGGCAGGGATCCCATAGCTCAGCCCTGGGCTCGGGGTGGAGGGTTTGTACTCTGCAATCCTGGCAGCTGGGGTGGAGAAAAGGGGCACAGGCAGGCAGGAGCCATGGGCTGCTTAGATGTCCCAAATATCAGGTGCCTTGGCAGGACAATGTCCTTACTTACCCTCATCAGAGTGAAGGTGTGGAGTCCTGCTCTGGAAACAACAATTGCCCCAACACAAAGCACTGACTCCCAAACAGGAGCCTGAACAGTGCTGGGGATGTGCTGATATCCAGGGCAGCAGGGAAAGGCAGAGCTCCCAGGAATTTCCAGCTTTCCACAGGGAATACAGCAGCCCCCAGTGCAGGACCCACCATCTGAGCCCACGTGGAGGAGTTGCCCTGAGTTATGACACAATAATGTGCTGTCTGCCGTGTTGCAATGGATCATAATTAGCAGCTCTCAACTTAATGCTGGAATCATCGTGCAGGTTGCAAAAGAAATGAGGCAGAAAGTAGCCTTGATTGTTCAGGACCAGATGGCTCTGCACATGAGAGAACAAGGAGAAGGTGCAGAGGGGAGGATGGATGGTGTGGGAAAGCACCAGCACTCCCCACTGCTCCTGGGAGACCAGGCAGGCACAGACACCAACACGCTGTGACCAGAATGATTCCAGAAAGTCTGTCCATGAGCTCTGCCTTGGGCCTTCCTCACAGCCCTGACAGACCCCTCTGTTTCTCTGGGATAATGGGATGGGTTTTCCTGCTATCTGCTGAAACCTGCAAGAGGAAGACAGTGTTCTGGAAGGTGTGTGCAAGTGGTTCCTGGAGATGAGTCCTTGTCTAAAAGAAAACCAAAAATTAACATTTAGCAGTGGAGTTCTGGTGATTTCCCAGGGTGGAAGGAAGCAGAGAGCATTACAGAACTCCCCAGTACCCTCTGTGACTGCTCTTGGTCCCTCACTCTCCCCACTGTGGCCTCGAGGTGGCCAAGCAGCAGTGAATGCCACTCCTGCTGGAAAGCTTTGCCTTCCCCTTGAATCCCCCTTTTCTGCAGCCTGATGCTTCCCCTCAGCACAAACATGCCAATTCCTGAAAAGTTAAGAATGAACTAATCTAAACACTTTGTGTTCAACAAGGAAAGAACAGCATTAATATTGTTTAGGAGGCATCTTTGCATAATATTTTAAATTTATGAATATGTTGTAATTAGTTTTTCCAGGGAGCTCGAATCCCAGGGCTTGATGTTTTGTTCCAGTAAAACCAGGTAGAAGAGATAATTTGCCCTGAATACCACATTAGCGTAATTCTGGCTCTCTGAATGCCAGCAGAGGTTTTTACATTCCCTCCCAGCTTAATGGCATTTCAGTGATTCACAATAAATGGGAGGCACTGAGCCTGCATTGCAGCGAGGATGAGGGGGGCAGGGGGCACATCGGACCCTGGGTACCACCCAGACTGGGGGGAGCCCTCTCTGCCAGGGGCTGACAGCCCTGAGCAAAAAGGAAAAAAAAAAAACTGCATCTTTTGGAAGACAAATGTCTCGTTTAGTGTTTGTCATCCAAGTGGCAGGAACACAAGGCTCCCTTTATCACAGAGAGCCCCCAAATCTGTCTACAAGTGTGGAGAGGAGTGTTGGCAGTGTGAATGTTTGTGGAGAAACTGCTGACAGCAGAAGCACTGCACTTCCATCCCTGCACATGGATCCCACCTCATGGCATCCCCAGAGAGGAGCAGGGACCTGTGGTTCCCCCCAGCAGCTGCAGACACAGCTCCTGCTCCTGCCAGCTCCCTGAGCAGAGCACAGTCTGTGGAGAGGATTTAAAATAATTGACCGTGGCAAGAGAATGTTTTTAAATTGGGAGCAGAAGTAAATCTGGATTGTTTCCAGGTCAGAGAGAAAAACAGGTTTCTCCCAAGCACGGATCTGCTTCTCTTGCCTGATTTTCTCCTGCTGCCTCTGGAGAGAGGACCAGCTCCACCACCACATCCTGGGCCACCCAGGTGATGGGAATGGGGTTTGAGTGAAGGTGGAGCAGGGAGAACTGAGTGTTCCTGCAGTGTGGGGCAGCCCTGAGCCCAGCCAGACCTTGCAGCCTGATCACTCCTTCCCTGGAGCAAGGCAGAACACGGCAGCTGAAGGCACAAGGCTGGGCTGGGCTGGCAGGGGTACAGTGTCCACGGTCCTACCTGTTCTACCAGCTCACCAGAAAAAAAGTGTCTAGTCCTGATCTTGCTCCAAAGCTCTTTGGTGGCAAGACAACAGGAGAAACCAAGGCTCTGAAAATGTGGGTCCCTTTCAGGGATTCCTGGGTCTCTTGGCACACAACCACCATCCCTGCAAGTGCAAACTCCCCAGTAGCCACCAGGATCCCAGTATCCTCTTTTCTGGGCTTCAATATGCTCTTAAACAGCATTCAACAAATGGAGTTCAAAGGGACTGAGGCTCCTATTTAAGTGCTTTCCTGGGTGGAAGAGTGCTAACTCACACATTACTCATGAGCAGCCCCCTGCACTCTGCCAGGCTGCTCCCAGGAGTCCCTGTTTGCACAGTTAAGCCATAATTACTTTCTCCTCTTTCTCCAGTCAGCCTCCAAGCACTTCTTTGCGAGGGGAGTTGCTATTCCCTTGTCAGGAGATGGGATGTTGCTGTAATTGAGAGAGCAGCAGCCTCTGCCTCTGACCGAGGCCCCTTCCTCCCCCCTGCCTCCCACTCACTATTGTATGGGAGGGAGAAACCCTCAAGATATGCTGGACAGACTCTTGGAAATAACCTTTTTCATCTCAAAGATCCTGCTGAATTTTAGATTAAAAAGGAAGCTTTTCTTTCAATAATGTATTTCCCCCTTGGCTCCCTGGCTATCGAGTAACTTTCCCTGAACAGAAAGCTCCAAAGTTGAAGCTTCCCAAATTCAGATTCATTAACTGAAATTTTTCCCTGCCAGAAGCCTGGCTGGAGAGACCAAAGGCAATCAGGGCATGAATTTCATATCAAGAATAATAAATAAAGCAGAACCTCTTTTATTTCATTCCTTCTGCCCGTGCAGGTGAGGTGAGTTTATTAACCATCATTTGAAATGAACACCTCTGGCAGTGGAGCTTCACCCAGCCCCAGGGCTGCTGCATCCTCCAGTGGACAGGATTGCTGAGCCCCCAGCCCACCAGGGTTTGGCCTTGGAGAGGGGCTTAACATACAGCATTTTGGGGCCAAACCTGTGAATTTGTGTAATCCTTCCCTTTGGCAGTGCCCTTTCCAGATCTTTAAATCTTTGAAGAGCCCAGGCTGGAGTGGTGGAGCCCACCCCAAGGGTTTTGATCCAGACATCCCTCCAGTGGAGCATTGGCCATGGTGCAGGCACAAAGGACACCCCACACACCACCCAACAGGGCAAAACGTCCCTCAGAACCCCTGGCAGAGCTTCAGAGGATAGGAGACTAAGAAGAATTTTTCCAAAAGTGGGGCTCTTCACAGTCATCACTTCCAAGAGGAAATTTCAGGCTTTTCTGGGGAATCCTGTCTGTCCCCCACAGGAGCTGAGCAGGGAGGACAATGGTCCTGTGGGTCACCTTGGCAATGGCACAAATCCTGCTCAAGGCCCACTCCAGACCTTTTCTGAGGCACTGGTTTTGCTTGTTGTGTTCCTCAGGTTGAGTATTGTACAAGCACATGGAAAACTCCCTCTGCAACCTCTGGTTCTCTGAGGCTGCAGGCAGGGTGTGCAGGTCTGTGTGTCTGGGTGTGTGTTTGTGTGTGTGTCTGGGTGTGTTTGTGTCTGTTTGTGTGTCTGGGTGTGTGTGCACACGTGGGGCACCAGGGCACACTCCTCTCGTGGGGCAGCTGCACCACGGGAAATAAACGTACAATCAAATAAACCTCCACAGAATAAATGAATTGCTCAAAGCTGCCTCTGGGTGAATGATTTAGCATACTAAACATAGCCCTAGTGTGTTACTCAGCCCTCTCATGACTAAGTACATTCAGTGTGGGCTGAACTGAATTAGAATCGAAGCCTTTAATGAGCCAAGTGCTACATGGTTGTGACAGGGACCTTTCCTGCATAAACAGATTTATCCCAGCTAAAGTGTGCTGCTTCCAGCAGGTACTAAAGGTGGGTTTTTTTCTTAGGACGCATTACTTCTATGGGATTACATTTGTGTTTGTTTGTAATTCTTTTTGACTGCTAAGATGCACTGCTCAGAGGGTGACCCCAGCTGTGCTGCCATCCTGAGCCATGGGGACAATCCTGTGACAACAGATCCATGACTTGTGTCTGCTCCAGCCATACCCTCCCTTGCCATGTGCCCAAGCATAAAGCCTCCTGTGAGCCACGACCAGCCCAGACCTTGCCTGGGATCTGCTGTCAGTTGTGAAGTGCCTGGAAATCCCACCCAGGACAAAGCCTCAGGTCAGGCTGCAAGACAAGGAGTGGCACCTGGGCTGATGCTGGCAGTACTCAGCTGAACCCATTCCTGCCCTAATTCCCCCAAGAGCTATTGTTTGTGGGGTTTTTTTCTATCATTATAGCTGTGTAATGATTACCTGTGAACCACAAGTACCACCACAGCCTTTTATTTCCCTGTTAGCAGGGGCAGTCCCAGGAAGAACTAGCAGGATTCTCTTTCTGGGAATGGGAAGCTCCTAGGGCGGTGATCCAACCTGCAATAAGGAGCTCCAGCAGGATGTACACCCGCAGAGAATATTGATGGCTTGATCTCATTGCAGGGGCTGTATTCCTGCACTTGGACACAGGTAACAAAAAGGCTGTGATCAATAGATGCCTCCGAGGTTGGTTTCCAGGGCACTAATAGAGTATTCAGGGCTTGTCTTCAGACCATGTTAACATGCAAGCATGCTGATGGCTTTGTTTTTACAAGCAGAAAAAAAAAAATAAATTAAAAAAACCAGATAATCCCTTTTGCTTTTCATACTGCCTAACCCTAAAGTGTCCAGACTTCATATGAGGAGGACAGACTATACAGGCAAAAATCATGTTTCATTCTTGGCACAGTGTATTTTTGACATAATGGCAGCAGCTGACAATTTGCAACTCCATAAACTGAATGCATGATTCTAATTTATGTATAGAGTTAATGGATCGTTGCTCCGGTAATAAACTGCTCAGAGTGGGTAGGATTTATCAGCAAGCGGGTTGCCCTTTACACATTTTTATTTAATTTTGCCTTTTTCCATGAGGTGCCAAGTCAACAAATGATTAAATATGAGCAAATATTTCTCCACTGGAGTTTTATCAAGTTACCTAATCCAGTTAAGAGATGGAATGTAATTGCTTCTGGAAGCAAAGCTTGTTTTCCACCAGGGTTCTCAATTAAAATAAATAAATAAATAAAGGTTTTTCCCTCTGAGTAAAGCAGGAGGCTATGTGGCATATTGTGTCTGGAAAAGACACAGAAGACTTGTTGAGATGATGGAGGCTGTGGATGGGATCTCACACACCTTTATCCTCACAGCTGATGCCCTGAGCAGATGGTTTTTTCCCTTCCCCAGCACGGGAAGCTGCCCCTGCTTGTTGCTGTTCCCCCCCGTGGGGTAGGGATGGGAGATCCTGCTCCCCCAGAGCATCACCTCGGCCCCTTTGTCCCCGGAGAAGCTCGTGGAGCTGGAGAGCATCCTCACCAGCCTGACAGGATCTGCTCCAGCACATCCAGGCTGGGGCACGGCCCCGCTCTGCCCCACGATGCCACAACTGGAAAAATGCTGCCGAAGCAGCCCATTGCCTGCCCAGCTGCTCTTCTCCCTAGTTTTCCCCAGCAGAAGGGCAGCAATTACAAGCAAACATCGCAGAAAGCACGGGGACAAGGGCAAGGGGCTCTCAGGGGGGGACACAGAAGCATCAGAAGCTCTGCTGGCAGCATCAGGATGTTCATTAAATGCTCCCCGGAGCCGGGCAGGAGGCGAAAGGACTTCAGCTGGATGGTGTGATTTAGGGTTTCGGGTTCATCGGGTTGAATCACAAACGGTGTTTGTGGTACCGGAGGTGTGAGGGTTTGGGAAAACCTCCCCCGGAGAGGTCCCCATCTCTCTCTGGTCTCGCCCTCCGTGCAGCTCTCCCAAACCGCGGGTGGCAGCTGCCAGAACCTCACCCGGTGCTGCCTCTTGGCAGGAATTCGGGCGATAAAACCTCCCGGGGGGGGGCAGAGACCCAGACCTGGGGGTGCAGGAGATGGAGGGGTCCCTGGACCCGCCGCTCCGGAGCTCCGAGGTACAGGCACAGCGAGGGAAGAGCTTGTGCTCGGGATTACCTAGATCATATTTTCTGTTGTATTTTGTGTATTAATTATCTCGGTAAACCCAGCGGAGGAGCTGCAGCCTCTGGCTCGTCAATGCTGCCATCTACGGACTGCAGCTCGATCCGGCCCAGCGCCGCGGCGGGGACACCGCAGGGATGTCCCCATCGAGGGGCAGGGATGTCCCCATCGAGGGGCAGAGATGTCCCCATCGAGGGACAGGGATGTCCCCATCGAGGGACAGGGATGTCCCCATCGAGGGGCAGAGATGTCCCCATCGAGGGGCAGGGATGTCCCCATCGAGGGGCAGAGGCACCTGCAGAGCCTCCAGGGAGGATGTCCCGGGGAGCCCAGAGACAGGAGTGATCCTGAGGCCTCGCTCCTTCCCCCCGTCAGCCCCGAAGGCAGAACTCACCCTCCCCACCTGCCTGGCCCGGAGCACCGGGATGCCCACGGGAATTTGGTAGGAAGAAACCAGAGGTCAGCCCCTGGGGAGAGGCAGAGAGAAACAAGAGGAAAACTCATCCTGAGCAAGGAGTGGGCTCGGAGGTCAGCAGAGAGGGGAGGTGGATCCTCAGGGGCTGCCCTGGGCAGGATGGGACCAGCATCAGCTGCTGCCCCTTGAGCCCAGACTGACCCAGGGATGGGGAAGTCCTGGGGGTGTCTGTGCTTCTGCTCCCTCCTCACGGGGCCATCTCTGGCCCTGCTGGCTCTGTAGCTACCAGACATCATGTGTTCCTCTCAGATTTACAGCGCATGCAAAGCAGCCCATAAATATTGTAGCTTTTTTTATTTTAATTTGAAGCTGTCTTACAAACTGAGCTATCTAATCCTTGGAACATCTGCTCGGAGCAGGCAGCAATCTCTTAAATGCCATTGTGCACTAAAGAACTTCTCCTCTTCTCTGTGGGAGCCCCTGGAAGAATTTCATTGCTATAAGGCACCTCCCACAGCTCAGGCTAATGATCACAATACAAATGGCATTTGCATGCTATGATATTCCTTTTGTGCAGAAGACAACCTGCACACTAACATCTATTCATGCCTGACAGCTTGTTTTCCCTCCCCCTGACAAGGGGTCACAACCAGCCCCTGTCACAACCAGCCCCAGGGGGTGCCCAAACCCCCATTGCCCCTCAGCATCCTCCCCCTGGTGCAGGTGGAGGGAGGACTGTGGGGCTCTGGGGACACTTTTGAAGGGGAAAATTGTGCAGTGGTCCCATGCCAGGGCCAGACGAGGGGAATGGGTGCTCTCCAGGGCCAGGTTCACGTGGCCACTGCCGTGGTGATGCTGGCACTGAGGCCAGGTCCATCCTGACCCAAACTGCTGGGGCTGAGCTGCTGCCAGGCAGGGCTGAGCTATCAGCACCAAAACCTGGGGAAAGGGGGAGGCATCAGAGCTGCTCTGGAGCTTCCTGTCATAGTCCTCAGTGGCATTAGCAACTCTCTTCAGTTTGTGCCTTTCTTCCTAATATTTTTCCACTCTTAATTTTCATTGATTGGACACTCCTGTGGTGTAACAGCTTATTGAAAAGGAAGGCCGTTCAGATACTAAAAAAATCCCAGCACTAATATTTACCCATTTGCCTTGCAGCTCCACTGCCCCAATCCTTAATGACAGAAACCAATATGTTTCAGCTATTGAAGTCCAAGTGACTCAAAATCAATGGCATGATATTGGAATTCCGGAAGACTTTGTTAAATATTTTGTTTCTTATTGTTTGCTCGCTGAAAACCCAGACAGTCTCACCAGAGCTAAACCCAGTTAATGAATTAAAAGCTCCCAGCCGACAGCAGCTTGATAATGGCATTAACACTGTAAAATGCATCATTAGGTCAGTGTCTGTCAGCATTGCAAGGCACAGGGGAGGTGAGCAGAAAGGCAGAAAGTCAGGCTGCTGCTTAGAGGCAGATTTAGGAAAAAAGTTTCCTTCTTTTAAAGGGCTGCATTTTATTCACTCCTCCATGTCCCACTGCTCCTGAGATGCTTCTGGGGCTGCGAGAAGCAGCTCAGAGGTGGCTGTTTTCCCCTCTGCTTTCCCCTCAGTGTCCAGGGGGCTCCTCTCAGGTGGTTTCAGACAGTTCAGGTGCCAGCAGATGGGTCCCCTCCAGCCTCACTGCAGGGAGCATTGCTGCAAAAGTGGTTTGGGGTTTTTTTCTCCTGGAAGAATAACTTCTGGCATCTCCTTCTGGAAACTAAACTGCTCCCACAGAGATAAAAATTAAGAGATTTCCAGGTCAGTTTGGGTTTGTGTCTGGAAGTGACACTCCCTGCACTCTGTTTCCTGTGCCCGTTGTATTTAGGGGCTGTGCTTTGGGTTTCAGAGCACCCACAGTTTGGGGTTATTAACACAGGTCTTGGGGGTGCAGGGAGCCCAGCAGTGGCAGGAGGGCTCTGGCAGGAGCAGGATGGATCCCCCATCTCACACACATTCCCAACAGCCCTTTTATCTTCTCAGGAAAATCCACATCTTGTTTTACAGAAGGGACTAAAGGCAGTGACAGTCCTTTGGTTTTGCAAATCTCTCTGACCTCAGAACTGCAGCAAGAGCAGGAATCTTTCTTTTCCTCTTGTTTACTCAAAGAAATGAAAGAAAATACAACAGAAGTAGCTTAGAAATAGCAACGGGTTAACTGGCTTTGAGTCAGGACAGACCTTCAGAAGAGAAATACCCGAAATACCTCTCCCCTGCCTGCCACTGCTGGGTTCTGACCAAGCAGCCAACAAGACAGATTTTAGTCTGACTTACAACTAGGAAGACAAAAGGAGGGAAAAATGGAGAAACTGAATTAAAAATGCTTCCAGAGCTGAGACGCCAGACAAGATAAATTGGGATCATCATTCCTCCTCTAAGGGAAGGTGCTGCCACAGCGCTATTCACCTGATGAAGGCAAAGCCAGAATTAATGCTGGTTAGGGGCACATTAATGCCACTTACTCCCTGTCCCATTTGTCTCCTGCCACCCGGGCTCCAGGCACGGACCCAACACCTCCCCGTGCTGCTGGCAGCCTCACCAGATGGGATTTTGCTCTTTTCTCCTTCTCAGCCTTTGCTGCTGGATCCAGAACCCTGGGAGAGGCAGAGTGAGAATGGCCAAAATCCTTCCCCCCCAGCTGCCCCCTGTGTCCTTCTGCAGAGAGTCCTCCAAGTGACATTTCAGGAGAACTGGGAGCTGTGAAATTTAAGCATCGGGAGCTCAATCCATTAGCATCCTGACAAGCTTTTCAGAGATTTACAATGGGTTTTACCACCTGCTGGAGGTGCGGAAACAAATTTCCATCTCTAACTCATTCTTGGATGAAGATTTACAGCTGCCATCAGCCCCGTGCTGTCAGTCAGTCCCTTCCAGCCAGGTGGGGAAAGGTCACTTTTTAGAAACAGAAAATGATAAGGCTGTGACCAAGCCACCTGCTCCCATCCCAGCTCTTGGCCACCAGGCCTGCATTTAGCCTCTGTCCCCAGAGGAGCAGCCACCACCAACAGGGACCATCTGAGGGGACATCTCAGGTCACCATCTGAGGGGACAGTGAACTCCTGCAGCCCAGGAGAGACCCTCAGAAACCCGGGGGGTTGTGTCACTGTTTGCACCTTCCAGGGGCTCCCTGAAACCATCAAGGGAGGAATCACCTCCTGCAGCTCAGGGTCCAGAGTCACTGCCAGCTTCCCAGAGTTCTGCCCAAATATTACAACAGCAGCATGACAGCCCTTGCCTTTAGAAACTCTTCTGTGCCTTGTGGCTCTCCCTGTTAGCACATTTCCCTGCTGTTTAGTGTAAATCCCATCTCTTCATTTCACTCTCTTCCTCCTTCAGATAAATCTCTGCCCCTCCTTCGTGCCCACTCCTTTCCAGGAGCTGCCAGAGGGTATTGCATCCTCCCTTTACACACTGTTCTTTTTTTTTTTTTTTTGGATGCTAAAGTAGAACACGCTTACCAAAAAAAAAAATAAACCTTTTCATAACTTACAAGAACAGCAATTGAACATGAGTGGGAGTTTATAAAAAGGAAAGAAATAAAAGATGAATTTCCTCCTTCTATTTTACACTGCGACATTTCATATTTGGCAGTGGTTATTCCTGTTGCCTCCGGAGTAGGTAAGCAGTAGTAAACAACCTGCCCTGTACAGAGTGTACCCAGCTCCCCGTGCAAGGAGCTGGAGTGGCTTGGAAACTCAGGGGCCAGTGACATTACCTCTGAAGCCACCATAAAATCACAGCCCTTGGCAATAGCAGGAGGGGAGGGTTGGGGGGAGAAAACTGCAGGCACCCCAGTTTTTTCCTTTGCTTGCACCAAATGGAGACACTGCAGGTGATGGGCAGCAGGAGAAATTCAGACCCCAGAGTGTCTCTGTGTGTTCCTGGAGTTGCCAAGTCATGATTTTGGTTGCCCAGCACTGTGGGAGCAGTGGGGCTGATGGGAGGTGCCCTCTGTGCCCCTGCTTGGGGCTGCCAGGGCAGGAGGGCAGAGTCTGGACACTCGACCTGCCTGGATGCCCCATCCACCCTCCCATGGGATTTTGGGCTCCTTTCTCTCCAGTCTCAACCACTCCAGTGTTACCTACAGCAGCAATGGGTGGAAAATGCTGGGGGAGGCGATTTGTGCATTGACACTGTCCTTCTAATGCACGTGGGGAATTAACTTAAAGCCTGGGTTATGAAGAGAGCTAATTAGTTAATCCATGTAAAGTGCTTTAAGACTCTCAGATGAGGGGAAAGAATAGCTAATGGGGAGCTCAGACAGGGCTCTCTTGATGCAAAGTGAATTTCAGACAAGAAATCCTTACTTGTACAGAAAGAAATTAAATTCAAGGGCTTGTCTAAAAGACAAACCTCCGAATTGATCACATCCCAGTGAATAAAGACAGTCCATCAGGTCAAGGGCATCTTACACGGATATCCATGGCCACTAATTATTCTGCTTGAAACCAGCCTTGCTGGCAGATTCCCAGAGTCGATGCATTGAGGACCTCAGTGAAAACATCAGCTGTACAGCAGAGGGATAATTGGTGGTAAGTACCCAGAACCGGACTGCACTGGACAACATAATGGCAAAAATTAAATTCTTGCAACAAAATAGCTATTTGCAAGTACACTCAAGCAAAAACAGGCTTCAAAGAGAGCTACTCTGCACAGGCAGAACAATTACAGGACAATTAGAGGGGTGAACTTTACCATCTCACCTGCTCAACACCGATTTTCTTCTCTGCAATCCTCTCCGTCAAAGCTTCAAACATTTCCTTTGTTCCCAACACCAGTCACAGGCTGAATTTCCCTTGGTGAGAAGGCTCACAGCTGCACAGCCAGCAGGAACAGGAATGGTGTCTCACAGCATTTGCCTAATGCTCCCACCAACTCATTTCTGGGTGAATCCTCCACACTTTACCCCCTCAGGCTGTCCCGTTGCTTCCCAGGGAACAGAAAATAATCTTTCCCCTGTGCTGGGCACTGCTGGCCCTGCAGACCCGAGATAAAATTTCTCCATATTTATTTTAACACCTTTCTTCCTTCCCCTTGGCTCTCACTGGGCTTTAGATGGGGATGACCAAGATGCCATCACTGTGGACAAGGAGCTGCTGCCCTGATGCTGCCCCTGTTACCCCTCCTGCCCTGCACCCTGCTGGGGTGTCCCATGCCACGCCAAACCATGCCAAACCATGCCAAACCATGCCATGCCATGCCATGCCATGCCATACTGAGCAAGGGCCTCTGGCTGGCCCTGGTGCTGAGTGTCAGGCATGGGAAGAGGAGGTGGCAATGCCACAAACATCTGAGGTCACCCCGGCTGCACCGTCTCACGAGCAGCATAAACTGGATGGTGTTGGGAAGTTTCCTGTGGGGACAGCCTGGCTGTTGGAGTGGCATTTCCATATTCTGCCGAGCAACCCACACGCCCATAAAATCTGAGAAGTTTTCTCGGTCATCACTTTGTGTATTTTTATGAGTCTATTAAAATGTGATTTACATTTTTTCAATTTCCCCCGCCCCCTTTTCCCTTCCGTATGCCCAAGGGACAGGTGAATTAGATTGGTGGGAGCCCAGAACCATATGGCCAATTGGATTAGGCTCTCCTAAGTGTTCAGCAGAAAGCAATAGGGGTTTTAAAACTCTATCCCAAAGTCCACACGCCTGGCTTGTCTGAACTGACAAACAGCTCCATTTTTTAAGGCTCCTGCAGAGTGCTGGAGCCAGCAGCATGGTGCCAGGGGTGCCCAAGGTCTGTCCTGCCAACCCACCCAGTGCCAAGGACCTCATGCTGGTCCCAGCATCAGTCAAGGCACGTGGCCTCAGCTCCAGAGGGCTCAGCCACCTCACCCCCCTTTTTTCCAAGTCTGAAATTAATTACCAGATCATGGTTGTTCAGACGGAGTATTTTTAGTCAGAAAGAATGTTTTCTGTTTGAGGCAGCAGAAGCATCAGTTATGCTTCCTGCATGCTGAAGGCAAACGCTGCAGCATTCCCAGGACAGGAGCACAAAGGAGCTGCCAGTGCTGCTGGGTGAAAACTCGCTTTCAGATTCGAGAGAATATTTGTAGAAATTCCTTTCTCTGCTATTTGCTCAATTCTGCTAACAACGGGTTGCCAGCCAGGTTCAAGGACAGATGAGCAAGTGGGCCTCTGAGCAGCCTCTGTAATTCTCTTTTCTCTGAAGAGACTGAGGGAGATTAATAGAAAAAGAGGCAGCAGGAGGATTTGTCAAGAAAAATAATCATTTTCAGATCAAGGAGGCATGTTATCCTGATAGTGAGCAAATGGCAGGAGCAAAAGGACTCCTGAGCCTGCCCCCTGTTACCGAACGGAGCAAATTAAGGCAATTGCAGTCAAACACAAAACTAACATTTGCCTTCCTTCCTCCTTCTCTCCCTCTTTTCCTCGCCCCCCATCCCCAGGCCAGGAGCCATTTTGCAGCCCTGGTTTTGCCCCCTCAGGGCCCGGAGCAGCTGAGTTCGGTACGAGTCTCAGGGAGCTGCAGCGGGAGGAGCGGTGGGGCCGGGGGGGATCGGNNGGTGGGGCCGGGGGGGATCGGGCAGGGAAGGGGAGGGGGGACCCGGCAGGTACGGGATGGACACGATTCCTGCACAGGGGAGATGCTCCGGGTTGGGTAAGCCACAGCCCCCTCCTCTCCATGGACCAGGGACCAATTTACACTGATTAACAGGCGGAACCAAAGCGGGTTCGGTTCCACCTCCGTGTGTATAACATGCGGCTGCAGTTTGTTTGTTTTGCTTCTCAAGCAGCCTTTGTATCCCCTGACAGTTTACTCGTTGTAAATCGTCGAGGATCACATTCCCTCCGTGGAAAACAAGGTCGGCAAAAACCCGAAATCCCCTGGTTCTTTTTTTCCCCTTCTCTTGCAGCTGTGCTGCAGTTTCCATTAACATCCGCCTCGTTTTGCCCCCGGGGACTGGCGGTGAGAAGATGAGGAATAGGGGGAGTGTGGCAGGTAATGAAAGCCATGTACTCATTTCTGCTCCAGCAGATAGAGCAAGCGCCCATTAAATGCTAGAATTAATTGTCTAAATTGTTCTCAACAGCATTTACAAACATCGCCTTGTCGGTGCAGCTGGGCACTGGGTTTCAAAAGCTCTCCCTGTGCTATCTGCATCTGAGTGCTCTCACGTCAGGCTTCTTCACCACAAACTAATTTGTTCTACACACATTTATTTTCTCCCTGCACAACACTTACAAAACCACGTGGAAAAATGCAGATAATTTTTTTTTTTTTTTTTCCCCTCTTGTTCTCATGCAGTTCCAGAGACAAATCCCTCCAATCGAACATCCCAAGCTGAGTTTCCTCTCCCACCCTGCTCAGGCTGTGATGGAAAATACCTGAGCTGGAAGTGAGAGCAGCTCCATAGTCCATCCCAGGTCCAGAACTGCAGCAATCAGTGAGCTCCGCAGACCAGCCCATCAACTTTATCCACATTATCATCATTAGCAGTGCTGTGTTTGCTGCTCCCTGTGCTGGGAGGGTCCCAGATCCCACCTCAGCACATCTCTGGAGGGGTCTTGGTCCTTTCTGCCACCCCAGGGAAAGGGCAGGAACCCTCTGGCAGCCCTGGGGAGGGACTGAGCACCCTGTGCTGAGCCTCTCCAGATTTTGCCTCTCAACCTTGTCTTGCATGGGCTGATTTGGGGAATGAAGCTTGGAGCCAAGAGGAGCTTTGCAGGGATGATCTCTCCTTCCAGGCAATGCCTCTGCCCCAGAGGTGGCAGTGAAGCTCTGCTCTGCTCCAGGTGTCCAACTCTGGAGCTGTTCACCCCCTGCACCAATGCAGCCATCTCAGAGGGGACATGGAATCACTTATGTGACCATGAATATTGTATGGCTGCTTAGAAATTAAAATGAATTTTGAGCTGTGTAGCGTTTATATGCACTCCTAATGTCTATTTGAACAGCAGAGGAACTCGAAATCCAAGCTTAATTTTTATCTTTATTATCCTTAGAGCTTAGTGAATAATTAATTCTTTTTCTTTCTATTTTTTGTTGGCTTTGAAGCAAAATTAATTCAACCAATGTCTGGCTTTGTTGTCGTTGACTTTCAGGAGGCTGTGGATAACCCCAAGCAGCTGAGGTTCCTGCTGAGGCTGCAAAATGAGGTGGGTTTGGGGACAAAGAACTTGATCCCCTGCAAGGAGGAGCAGGCAGGAGCTCAGCATGGGTTGGGAGACGGGGGAGCCAGGGGCTCCCTGCCCATGCAGGGACTGTCTCCTCCTGCTGCTGATGTAGTTCAACATGAAGGATTTTCCTGCCCACCCCAACCCCTTGGGCAGATTCTAGTTCAGTTCTTTTTTTCATGCTGATACATCCGCAAAGATTTTCTACCACTGCTCAGGCAGAAAGACTTTGAGGCCATTAATTGAAAATTAAGCAGGAAAAAACGTGTATGATACCCAGGCAGGCGTGCAGGCCAGGAGGAGGTGGAGAGGATTAGGAAGAGAAATTGTGCTTGTCGGGTTTTATAGCAACTCCCAGACAGTGAAACCTCCACCACAAACCCCAGACACGTTCACACAGCCCAAGCTCTGGTGAGAGAGGGCTCCCCCAGCCCTGGGGGCTCTGTCCTGGTCTCGCCCTACCCCCTGGCATCAGGGAGCCCCAGTAGCCCCCGGGCACAGCCGGGCTTGCCAGTGACCAGCTGCTGCAGTGAAAAGTGTGCTGGCAGCTTAAGGTGTGGCTGGACAGGAATTAATGTGGAAAAAAATATGTGTTTTGTTATTTCAGCCGGGAGGAAGAGCCTGTGCCCTCGGCAGCAGCCCTTTACACCAAAAATTGATGGTCACAGACCACACAGGGTGCTTCAAGGGGCTGCTTGGTGCCAGTGCAGCAGGCAGAGGTTGGCTGACCCGTGTGAGTGAACCCAACACTTCCCTCGGTCAGGGCAGTGCCCTCTGCCAGCTGGCTGTCAATTTTCATCTAACAACTGCCTTGTTTCCAGGTTTTCCAGTGTTCTGTTTGTTTCTCTCCAAGCCAGGTACCTTCACCCGGCTGACCAGCACCCAGGGCCTGACTCTGCCCTGTCCTCCCCTGTCTCAGGGGTGTCCCTGGACGTGTTTCTGAGGCAAATCCCAGGATTTTGATACCAGGGCTGATGGATTCTCTCCTGTGGAGCATGGGTCAAAATCCCTCTGCCAGCAGTGCCATCTCTCCTGGGTTTATTGCCACTGCTGCAGGTTTTTACGTTTTCTTTGGTGTCTCAGAGCCTGGGTAGAAGGAGAACCCCGGGTTCTCCCTTGTTTGGGATGGCTCCAGGGCTGTGGCACAGCAAATGGAGGGAAATGTTCCACAGGGTGTGCTGCACTCCCCTGCCCTCAGATAACTTCTGATATCGGCCTTCCAAGGGCCTTCCAAGAGTTATTTTGAGGAGGGAGTCAAGCTGGCTGTATCTCAGCATTGATTTTCTGCCAGCTGCTGAACTTTCTGTAGTGCAAATGTGACTGAACCCCCACCAACCTCCCACCTGGGAGGGGGCTGCGGGGCCAGGACCACCCAAACCAGGACCACTCCAGGTGCTCCTAACACAGACACTGAGGAGCTTGAACACTGACACTCAGCAAAAAAAAAAATCATGTTTAAACAGGAAGATTTTCGAAGTTTTTTCTAAGAGCTTTGGAGTCTTTTCAAACAACTGTATCTCCTAATTCAAAAGCCTGTTTGAATAACCCAAAATGAGATCAGTGTGAAGGGCTGGGAGATCATCTCTTAACTGCTAACAAAGAGCAGCAATCCCTCCCCATGCAGCTCAATTATCCCTGGCTCAGGCTTGGGGAAAGGGCCACGATTCCCTTCCTGCCAGCTCTTGGCTGGGAAGTTAATAACATCAGGCCCTGTGCTTGATGCACCAGAGGATTCTGCAATTACTCCTGGAGAATTTCCCTGGAACAGGCTGGGAAGGGGCACGGGGATGTCGGGAGGTGAGATTCCTTGTCCTGTTGGATGTGGCCCTGCCCCTTGCACCCTCCTTTTCCCTGGGATGCTGCTGGGGGCCCAGTTTGTGCCCTCCTTTATTCCCAGTATGGGGCTGTGGCTGTTCCAGCAGGACAGGCTGCACTGTCCCCTATCAGACACCAGGGTTACAGGTTCAGCCTCTTGCCAGGGTTGCACATTGTCACCAGGAGCACCACGACCACCGTGAGGGAGTTCTGTTCCAGCAGCTGCAGCCCAGGGTCCTCA
This sequence comes from Florisuga fusca, assembly GCA_038090715.1. Classification (NCBI taxonomy): domain Eukaryota; kingdom Metazoa; phylum Chordata; class Aves; order Apodiformes; family Trochilidae; genus Florisuga; species Florisuga fusca. The sequence goes on from JAAWXA010000045.1 coordinate 2,219,405, forward strand.
CCACGAGCCTCAGAGGAGCAAAACCAAACTCCATGGGGTCTGCAGCTCCCCTTGCCCTTTGCCCACCAGTCACAAGCCAATGCCCCAGTGCCATGGCTGTGTCCGTGTGACAGAGAACACTGGGCACCAGGGCAGCAGCAGGATGCTCACCTCCAGCCATTGTTTTACACACGTGTGTGGAGCTGTGGCTCTCACCAGTGAAATGCCCAAATGGGTGGGAGGGTAAAACCCTTAAATTCAGCCCCTGAGGAGCAGAGGGTTTCTCTCCTGCTCTGCTGGTTGCTGCCTCCTCTTCCTCCTGCCCCTGGGAGCAGCCAACCCCTTCCAAGTGTGTCCAACGGGACCAGGAGGTTCCTCCTGAGGCAGATCCCTGGGTTGGGGTCTGGCAGGAGCTCTCTCCTTGCCCCCTCCCCTGGCACTGGCAGTGACGCTGCTCAGAGCTGATACCTTTTAATTCCCCAAATGATTAACTTGCAGCGGATTAGAGCTAGGATGGCCGTTTAATTAACAGACACGTCAAGCTTGCTTCTGAGTCATTAAAAAAAAAAACAAAAAAAACCAAACCACAACACCCTAGTGATTGACTTCTCAATACGGAAGAAATCAATTAGATTAATTTTCTTTCCCCTCCTCTGAATTTTTTGGCTCCAGCCAAATGGATGGAAGGAGAAAAGGAAGCGGGTGGGAGGCAGGATCAGCTCAGCCCGGGGGCTACACAGTTTCTGGGGAAGAAAACAAAGGGTGGGGGTGATCAGGGGGGTGGCTGTGGTGCTGGGGGCAGAGGGGCAGCAGCTGCGGGGCAGATTTTCGGAGGAGGTTCATGGGTTTTCCTGCATCTCAGTGGGGCCGAGGTGTGGGGGGTGTCGGGGCAGCAGCCCCAAGGAGTTAAATGCCGTCCCTATGCTGAGTTACAAGTTGCTGTCTGCAGAGTCTGACTTTCTGCACATAAACTCTGATTGCACGAGTTGTAGATTGCCTCTTGACATTAATTATTATGTAAATCCGGCAGATTAACGTTGTCAGCTGATGAGTGGCAAGTTTCACTCGCAGCCAGTCTCCCAGGAGCTCGGCTGTTGCAGAAGTTGCCATAGCAATTTTTTTTTTTTTTTTTCCCCTCTTGGAAAACTGATAAAACCCAAACAAACCGGTGTATCCCTGTGCTCCCACCCAGCGCTGGAGCTTCCCCTGCTGCCTCCAGGTCAGATCCCGTTAGAGCAGCTGAAGTTGCATTTTGACCAGTCAGTGGATTTAAAGCTCTTTAAGTGCTTGTCTGGCTCTTCTTTGCATAAATGACGATGATGGGAAGCTCATCCCCGCCCGGGTCCTGCTCCCTCGGGGTCCCCGCAGTGTTTTGGGGGAAGAGCTGCGGCTGCCACTTTGTCCTCTTGAGGAGGAGTTTGGAATTTGTTGTCTCGGTCTCTGAAACCAAACAGAAAAGAGAAATGAAAAGAGAAAAAAACGGTTCATTTTTTTCACTTGGGACTAAAGATGCATGAGCAGAATTAAGCAGGGCTGCTCGCCGCAGAACTGAGAGCAGAACTGAAGGTGAGTTACAGAGCTCACTATATAAATTGATAAACTGCCTCGGAACCCGGGTCAGCAGCCGAACAGGCAGAAAACTCCAAAACTGACTAAATCTGGGGGTGCTTTGAGCTGCCCCCGAGCTCTGTGCCCCTGGCATGTGTCCAGGTCCTGCTACTCTGAGCTGTGTTCATGCTGCTCCAAGATGCCCACACCAGGGTTCCCATTGTGCCCTCCCATGGGGTAACCAGCCCTTGGGGACTGAAGTGGGGATGTGAAATGGGGAGGTCCTGGGCACAGGGACCTCCAGACCCGGAGCCTTGTCCCCGTGTCCTGGCTGAGGGGTGGTGGCACCAACCTTGTGGCATCTGGTGTCCCCCCTGGGAGCTTCTGACCCATTGAGCAACATCTCTGGGGCCACGGGCCTCCTTGGAGGGCAATAGGGCTGTTTCAGCCCTGACTCCAGGACCCCCCGGACCTCTCCAGAGATTCCTCCTCTCCCAGCTCTGGGCCCAGAGATCTTCCCCTGCCAGGGATGGAGCCCAGCACTCCCCCTGGGGCTGGGTGGGTTCTGCAGCACCGATCACTTCCGTGCTCCCTGAGGGATATCGCGGGACAGAGGTGGATTATTGCCTTCGAAAGGCAAGAATCTGCTTATCATCCATGTCATACTTCTAAAAATACCCAAAGCGTCTCCCCGGCTTTTCTCTTGTGCGCTAATGACAGCTGAGGAGCGACATCTGTATCCTAATAGACGAGAAACAAATTCCTCCTCACCCCCAGAGCAGGCTGATTATTTTACTGGCAAGATGCATTAAAAAAAAATGCCTTGTGACACAAAGTAACATTAATGTCAGGAAACGGCAGCGCGGCGCCTCCGGGGAGTCCCTCTCCTGTCACCCTGATTAAATTAGAGTGTGTCTGCCCCCAGCCCCAGCATTATTCATGCCGGAGCCGCTCCTGGGGCTGCTGCTGCCAGGCAGAGGCTGTTGCTGCCTGGGCACGGTGATAAAAATCGTCCTCAGCTCCGGGTGCGGGAGCAGAACCGGGGGGGATGCAGGAGGAGGAGCGGGAGCATCCCCGGCTCCAGCCTCGGGGCGGGGATGCTGCCGGGTCCACGCTCCGCAGGGGAATCCTGGTCCTCCAGCAGCAAAGACAGCTTGCAGGGTGGGCTGAAAAGATGCCAAACCCCATAGGGCTGACTCTGCCTGACCCAAAGCTCCCAGCCCCGGGCGGGAATTCGCTGGAGATCCCTGGTTGGAGCCCTCCCAGTCTGGAGCTGGAGTCTGCCTGCCCTGTGCCCGGGGTTCCTGTCCGGTGCGAGGTGATGGTTCTGCTCTGCTGGGGTCTGAAAAATCCAGACCTAAACATTTCTCTCGGGGAAGGAGGTTTTGTAACTCATGAAAGGCCGGGAAGAGCTGTCATTGTCCCCATGAACCAGCCTCCTAGGTCACCCCAGCTCCATCCTGGAGTTAGGTCTCACTTGCAAGAGGGTGAAGTAACGCTTTATTTCAGGGTTTTCCCCACTCCGTGCAAGCCTCCCTCCAGGTCAATGATGTTCTGGAGATTTATCGAGGCTGGTAACATCTGCAAGATGCAGGGCATTGGTTTCCAGACTGGTGTTGCCCCTAATTGCTATCAGCCCCCCCTGCCTCAGGGTGGGTCAGCTCCCAGCAGCCCCTCGGTCAGAGTAGTTAACAGCCTTTTAAAAAATTAACTCCCCGGGAACATGTTTTTTTCCAGGATTCCAGCCATTAAGGGCTTGTTAATATTTATGAAATAATTAATAGATGCACCTACGTTCTTTAATAACTCGTTTAAAATTGTGCTTGCTCGGAGGTGCAATCCGGAGGCGGTGATGGGTGCTGAGCACTGAGTGCAGCACAGAGGGGCCGTTAATTATGTATTAAACACACACACACACACACACATATTACACAAAGTTATGAAAAACTAAAGGCATTTAATTTAAGAAATAATGAGGCAAATTCTGCTGCCTGGAGACTTGTTTTCAAATAGCCAACCAGCTTTGGAGCTTTGCTTAAAGGGGGACCTGGCCCCGTGGCTGTGGGGTTTTTCTTGTGGGTGGGCTCAGCGCTCTTGGGAGGGCAGGCAGGGCTGAGGCTGCTGCCGTGGTTCACTCCCAGGAAGCTTTTAGGGAGCTTTTCCAGCCCCTGCTCCCCTCTGTTGTCCCAAGATGCTGCTTTGCTGCAGGCCCCCATGTGCAGCCCTCCCCACGCCTGGGCTGGGGGGCTCAGGACCGGGTGTTGGGCTGGGGGCACCAGCAGGGAGCACACCCACTCTCCTACCCAAAAAATGATCTTTATTTTCAATTTTCCAAACGATTGTTTTCATCTCGAAAGACGTCGTCTCTTGCTTTCTGGTCAGAATGAAATGAAATACAACAGAATCCAGAATAAATCTCTGCCTGCATTAATCTTACACGGGGGGAGCCTTCTCTGAGGTTCCATGTGCTGCAGCAGGAGTGGAACTGGTACCACCTGGCCCAGCTCTGGCCAGCACTGAGCTGCAGCTTCCTCTTTCACTGGCTGGAGAGGGAAAAATGGGATTCAGAGGCAGCAAGTGCAGCTCCCCCGAATGGATGTACATTTTCATTATACTTATACGCTGAGTAATTGGAGCTAATACAAGAGATATGGGCAGTATCATTATAGACCGGGCTGTGCTGGAGATGTATTATCATCATCTGTCATTATCTGGGCTTCCTTGTGGCTGCTAAAATTGTAGAACATGATTTTAATAACCCTGGAAGGCAAGAATCATTTTTCTTTTGTCACTTAACAACTTGGCCTCATTCACTGATACCTTTAAATATGAAGGGGAAGGGAGAGGGGGGG
>JAAWXA010000045.1:2223788-2234435 GCA_038090715.1 Florisuga fusca
GGGGGGGGGGGGGGGGGGGGAATTAATTTCTAGTGGGGTAAATGCAAACCTGGTTGTTTTCTTCTCTCTTCATTTGCAAAGGTGCCCCAGCAAAGCCTGAAAGCTTTCAAGGAAATTGCAGATAATGGGGAGAGGACGGCAGTGATGTGCAGGAGGAGCCCCCCGGGAGGTGGCCCTGGAGAACGGTCCTTCCCCAGCCCAGAGGCAGCTCCATCCCGCAGCCTGGAGCGGGGAATCGCCGGCAGAGCCCCCGTTTGCTGACCCCCTCGGGGCCATCAGCAAAGGAAGGGGCGAGAACGCAGCCTCAGCGGATGGAAGGGGAAAGACCTTCATCCATCTCGCCAGGAAAACCCAGGGAGACGGATTGGAATTCGCAGAGAAGAAGCCAACCCGGGGTTGCCACCCCAGCAGCGGAGGTGAGGTCCCTGGGATGCTGCTCCCGGGACAGCGGGGATGTCCCCTGCCTGGGTTGGAGCTCTGGGCTCTGTCCTTGTGCCCAGAGCAGTTGGCTGTGGTGACAAGGGGTGACACCCCCTGCCAGGGGCTGTGTCCCCTCTACGAAGGCACAAAAAGCAGCTTTTTGGGAGCCAGAGGAGCTGCATCCCTCCTGACCCACGTGGACACCATCGGGGCTCACAAGTTGGAGGGCGTTTCATTTGTTTCCTCTCAGCCATGGAAAAAGCCAGCAGCAGGAGAGGGACAAATCAAATTACAAGCAGCTAATGAAAATAATGGGGAACAAAGTACTTTTGGAGGCCGCTTGGTTGGATTCCTATTTCCATGTGTCACTGGATTTAAATCGGTGATGTTTATAGCCCTCGAGAAGCAGTCATTTAATTGCCCTTTGTGATTAGCTGCAATGCAATTGACCATGAATTTCTTGCTCTCACAGCAGCTCTGTGCTGGGCTCCAGCCCCCAGTTGCTCCCACCCCCAGGGCTTGAGACCCCAAAGCCCTCCTGGGCCTTGCAGGGGTCTGGCCCTTGCCTCTCATCCTAGGGTAAAACTGATGGGGGGGTGCTGAGGGTCCTCCTGTGTTCCAGACCCTGTATTTATTTGGTGGAGATCTGTCGGGGAGGGTTTTGCCCCGTTTCCATGCAGTGCTCTGACAGTAAGCAGCTGTCAGTGCCCGCCTGGGCTGACAGCCTCTGTTTGCAGCTATTGACTCTGAGTAAATAATCTCCAGATATTTTTCTTTTCTCCCGATAAAAGCTGATTTTTTTTTCTATTATTGTCCAGGGTGTTTATTAGAGCAGAAAAATAATAGCGCTGTGCTTGCAGCCTGATTGCCAGGAAGGGTCAGAATTCAGCAGTGCAGCCCTGGCAGCTGGGATCAAATGTGCTGCCTGGCACCATGGGCATAGGGGGTGAGGGTGCACAAAAATCTCCCTGCCCGTCTGGTTGGAGTGGCAACACCAAAGGGGAATTTCTTTCCAGCAGTGGCAGAGGCAGAAGATGTTTTGTGTGTCTGATCTCTGGAGTGTCCCAGCAAAACAGGGAATTCCAGGAGCCTCAAGGGATGTGGGGCTGGCATGGGGCTCGTCCATCAGACACGGGGACATTCCTCTGCCATGGATAGGGGGGCGGCAGAGCCAGGGAATGGGGGGTGTGCAGGATTGAGGGGTGCTGTGGCAGGTCTCTCACCCAGAGGGCTGCTCTCCCGTGCTGGAGCTACAGCCCAGTCCCAGCCTTTGGGCACCTTGCAGATGAGAGATGAATAAATGGCAGCAGTTTGGCCCCTCGCCCCATCCTCCCCCTGCCCACCAGGGACCCGCAGATCCCTGCCACGCAGAAAATTAATCCCCCTGCCTCATTAATTACAGCAATGTGTCAGGAGCCTTGTTCAAGGTCGCCCTCACTGCCCCCCTGCAATCAATCCTCTGGGCTGCAGTGGCTGTGCTGGGGAGGAGCGAGCAGTGGCAAGTGGTGGGGACAAGCACCATGGGTGTCCCTGAGCCTGGGGACTGGGTGCAGAGAGCCTGCAGACACAGGAGGGTCCTGGCTGGGCTCCCCCCCAACCCAGGGCAGCTCTGCTGACTGCCTGGGCTCCCCATGTCCCCTTGTGTCCCCCTGTGCTGCTGTCCCAAGGCAAGGGTCTCCTCCCTGCCACCTCCACAGGGGGCTTGGCCAGGAGGCCTCTGCTCCATCCCCGTTGCTGGCAGCTGAACAGGGTGGTTTGCTGGGATTAATTGTGCTGAGTTCTGCACGTAGGTCCTGAATCTGCCATGACTGGCAATGCTTTAATTTTTTAGGGAGTGAAAAGAAGAAAAGGAAAATCTCTTTAGGGAGGCTGGTTCTCGCTGACAGCTGAGCTGATCCAAGCTGGTAACGTACTTTGCTCTGCTTAATAGTCATGATCCACCCCGCAGGGATTGAACCAGAGGCACTGGTACCAGGCCTGAGGAACAGAGGCAGCTGCCAGCACCTCCCCTGGGGGCAGTGGGAGCACGATGCTGGCTGGCAGGGACCCTGGCTCCAACAGGCACCCTGCCTCCTGTCCCTCTGCCCCATCCCTGGGACAGGATCCGTGGGCTCGTGAGAGTGACTCAGAGTCAAAGAGGAACCGAGAGCAGAATCGTGGGGAAACGTCTCACCCTGGAAGAGGGCTGCAGCCCCGGGCACAGGGAGTTGTGATGGAAGCTGAGCCCTGACAGCCTGGCACTCCTGGAGCCTTCCCAGGAGGAAACCCTTCCCTGCAGAGCATGGGGGAGGCGAGCCCAGGGGCAGGGATGTGCTGGGTGGGATGCATGGACCCTCGGGAGGGCACAGCAGGACATGGGAGGGATGTGTGTCCAGATGGGTATTTCTGGGTCTTTGTGTGTCCAGCCGGGTGTTTGCAGCTCTGCTCACCCTCTGGTTCCCACAGAGATGCCCAGGTCACCATGGATACCTGCAGATATTCCTGCTGGGGCTGGTAAACAGCCTGTGAGCTGCTCACTGCTGTCCCCAAACATTGGGGTTGCTACACCCCAGGGGAATGTCGCAAGGGCCACGGCTGTGGGACTTAGCCCGGGCAGCCATGCCCCCCATCACCCCTGCCAGCAGCCCAGCCTGCTCAGAGTGGGAAATTTGAGGAGAAAAAAGCTTTTTCTTGGACTGCTGGGGCTGGCTGCAGCCCTGGGCCACCTCCCTGTGGCCAGCACCTCCCCAGGCTGCTTCCCCCAGGCCACCCTCCCTCCTGGGGACATCAGGGTGGGGGTTTTGCTGTCCTCCCCCTTGTTTTCAGCGTGGGGTTTGTGAGCACTGGGTGATGGTGCTGCTGGGGGTGCAACGCGTGGTACAAATCTCGTAGTAAACAGCAGTTTGCACAACAGCCAAGCCCATTGCGCAGGCGGGGAGTGTTGCAGGTTGGGCAATCCCCTCTTTGCCCCAAGGCCCTGGTCCCATCCCACAGGACAGGGGATCCCTGTCCCAGGGGGTGATGCCAGCCCAGAGTGGGTGGGCAGAGCTGCCCCAAATCCAGCAACGAGACCCCCTGGGGTGAGCACAGCCCTGCGAGGGGGCTGGGGAAAAAAAAAACATTAATGGTCAACGTGGGGAGGCAGCAGTGGGTTGGTTGGGTCTTGGCTTGTTCTTGGGGCATCTCATAGGTCCCCTCACTCTGAAGCAGGCTGGACTGGGTGGTGGGAATATGGACAATGTGGGTCAAATGGTCTTCACAGGCAGCTCTCCCTGGGACCAGGCAGGGAGGTGGGATCCGTGCTGGCAGCCATAGGTTTGCCTCCTGCCCCCCAAGTCCCCTGCCCCCTGCCCTGTCCCCAGGGCACCCACAGCAAGGCTCTGGGTGTGCCCTGTCCTGGGTGCCAGAGCAGGCTGGGTGGGAGTCTGGGTGCTGCTCCTGGATGTGCGTGTGCTGCGGGGCTTTTCCTTCCTGCAGCCAGTGAGGCGGTCACAGCCTTCAGGGAAGTGTTTTGCAATCACCTTCTTCAGAGAGTCACAGCAATTAACGGCGCTGGTTTTGAGGAACTATCAGTGAAAGCAGCATGAGAGGGAGCGGGCAGAGCACGGGGAGCTGCCGGCAGCCGGGGGCTGGAGCGTGAAGCAGGCAGTGAGCAGCAGACAGACACACCAGGCACGGAGAGGTAGGGATGGAGAGGAGGTGGGATGGGGCACAGGGTGCTTGGGTCCAGCTGAGCACCGTGCCCGTGGCTGCATGAGCTGTTCTGCCCTGTCCCCTGCCTGGCACTGCAGGGTGCTGGGGGGTGGCTGCTCCCTCTGCCCACACTTGGGTCCCTTGTCTCCTCTGGACATGAACTGGGGGAGGAAAGTGGCAGCTGGCACCCAGAGGTGGGAGCAGCACGGGCAGACCCCTGGGGACAAGTGCCTGGCACCACCAAGGAGGTGGTGGGGACCCAGGTGGGGCAGAGGGTACCTGGTGGCTGGGCAGAGGCAGCTGCTGCTTGGGGCTGGGTGCTGGGGGGTGTTCAGGAAGGACCCCGAGGCCTCACTGCTCTGCCCAGCCCCACTGTGCTGGTGCTGCTGCCATTCGTTTCCCTCTCTCAGCTTATCAACCCCCTGGAACCACAAATCTCTGCCCAGCCCAGGCGGGAGGTACCAGCAGCCCATGCCTGTGGCCAGGTGTGGGGTGTCACACCCCAGAATGGGGTGTCAGACCCTGGGACGGGGTTTGTGTGGCCAAGTGCTGGGGTGGGCTGTGGCAGAGGGACCCTCCCCACGGTGCTTCTCCATGCTGGCACCTGCCAAGGCTGGGAGAGAGGGGTCAGCAGGGCTGCTGGCAGAGGCTGCCCCTGATGGCACAAGAACATTCTTCTCCAGGAAGCCTCAGTGATGGTGCCAACGCTGCTCTTCCAGCCTGCCTCATCCCCAGCCCTTTCCTAACCCACCAGGACCAGCTGCCCTCCCCGTTCCAGGTGATGCCAAAGCCACGGAGGAGACCATGGCCAGGCATGGTGCTGGGACACTCTTTCTGCTGTGGCTCTCCCTGCTCCAGCCCGTCCACCCAGGTGGTGAGTGGGGTCTGTCTGTCTGTCCCATCCCACAGCCACATGCCCCATCCTCCCCCACGCATCCTGTTCCAGTCCTGACTGGCTGCCTGGCCGGTGGCACAGTGGGCACGGGCAGGATGGGGCCCGGTGGTGCTGGCAGCCTTGCCCAACGCCCAGCTCTTCCTCTCCAGCAGCCGGGGGGCCCGTTGAAGGGAAGAGACATCCGTCCCTCTGTCCTGCCTGGGCACTGAGGAGCTGAGATGGCTTCATCACAGCCATCCTCTGAATGTGAGGTGTTTTTCCTGCCTGCAGGGACCCTGCGCTGTGCCTCGGTGGCCGTAGACTCGCCCGTGGTGCCCCTGGGCTCAGCTGTCACAGCATCCTGCACCATCCGGAGGGAGCTCTGCCACGGCTTGGAGCAGGGGAAGGTCCGGATCACATGGATGCTGGACAATGAGCCTGTGACTGGGAACCAGCACCGGGGCCCGGAGGGGATGGAGGTGTCCACCCTCACCCTGCCCCAGTTCAACCGCACGCAGGCCAAGCTGTGGTGCTGGCTGGAGTGGAACGGGGCCAAGCAGCGTGTGGGCATGGCCGAGATCAGGGCGGGCTGTAAGTCTGCTGCCACCACGGGCCACCCCTCTGTGCCCAGGACAGGGGTGCAGCCTGGCACCAGGGCACACTGGTGGCATTGCAGCGGGGGCTCTGTGCAGCTCTGTGCTCTGCCTCTGCTGCTCTCTTCCAGACCCGCCAGCCAAGCCCTTCAACCTCAGCTGCATCCTGAACCTCAGTGACTATGGGCTGACGTGCCGGTGGGAGCAGGGAGCCGACAGCCTCCTCCCCACCAATGTCACCCTCCAGTGCGCCCAGTAAGCCTCGGGGGCTGATGCCGTTAGCGGTGTTCAGCCCCACAACTGCCTCCCCTGGCCCTCACCCCCCACCAAACCACACGGCAAGCCTTGTCCTCAGCTGGAGGCTCCCCCCGAGCTCCCCCCTCTCACTGCCGCAGGAGCAGGGCCCCGGCGGTGACGGGCTGCACCCCGCAAGGTCCCCACAACCTCTGCACGGTGCCGCGGCGGCTGCTGCAGCTCTACGGGCAGATGGAGCTCTGGGTGACGGCCACCAACGCGCTGGGCAGCGCCGAGTCCCAGCGGCTCCGCATCGACCCCATGGATGTGGGTGAGTGAGGGCTGGAGAGCTCCCGGGCAGGGAGGGGAAGGGCACCGGAGCAGCACCAGTGCCTGACGGGTCGTGGTCCTGGGGCAGAGTCCTGTGACAAGTGGGCTGGCTGGATGGATGGGTGTCAGAGCCACGCTACAGACTGAGCAGCAGGTTATGAGCTGCCGATTGACCCGCTGCACTCCACAACTCTGCAGCAATTGATTACCCATTTATTCAGGAGGTCTATTAATAATACATCCAGCGCCTATAAACTATTTATAAAAAGAACTTTCCCAGACAGTGCAACTTCTCCTCCTGCTCTGCAGTCAGGGAAGGGCTGCTCACCAGCTCCCCAAGCCCTGCCACAGCCCCGCTAGCCTCCAGCCCCCTGGAAACCCAAACATGCAGCTCCCCTGGTCATGTACCAGCCCCTGGATCCCGTTGGATATGTTTTTCCTGTGGTGGTGTTAATTCTACCTGGAGCCCCAGCAGTGTAGGTTCAGTGCTCCAGAACATCATCCTGGCTGAGGGCAAGCACTAGCACCCATCCCATGCCACAAGCTGTTCTCATGAAAGTTTCAGGGTGGTTTCTCACCATCCTCACCCTTGGAGTCTTGGGTGACTCATGGCATCAAGAGCAGCCCCGTGGGAGGCCATGGCCCCATGCAGTGCCTGGTGTGGCATTGCTCCAGCTCTTTCCCTGGCTCTTCCTCCAGCCAAGCTGGACCCGCCAGTCCTGCAGAGCATCCAGTCTGTCCCCTCCCAGACCAACTGTGTCACCCTGGCCTGGGAGGTGGCTCGCAGCACGGCACACATGGAGCTGGAGTGTGAGCTGCGCTACCGGGCACCCGAGGATCCCACCTGGGCTCTGGTGAGTGGCACCGGGGCACTGGGACCAGGGAGGGCGAGCGAGCAGAGTCCCTGTGCTCTGAGCACAGCCCTCATCCTGTCTGCCAACAGGTCCATGGCATCGCTGGGCAGCCCAGCACCGTGCAGAGCTGCGGGTTCCTCTTCGGCACCCGGTACCACTTCCAGATGCGGTGCCGGCGGAGATCGGCACGGAGCTACTGGAGTGAGTGGAGCCCGGGCAGGAACTACACCACCCATGAGAAAGGTGGGTGTGGAGCCCCCCCGAGGGTTCCCCTCTGCACAATCAGGTGGCACAGCTGTGGTGGCACGGCCTTGCTGGCCCCTCTCAGCTCTGTGCCCACCCTTCTCCCATCACAGCCCCCACAGGGAAGCTGGATGTGTGGTGGAGCACCCGGCTGAATGGGGTGGGTGGGAAGCTGGAGGTGCAGCTGCGCTGGAAGGTGAGAACTGGGTGGGTGGTGGGGACACTGGGGCTGCCAGGGCATCACCCCGGGCACTGAGCACCCCCAAAACCCTGCCCGCACCCAGGCCCCGCAGCCCAGGGAGGCAAACGGGCAAGTGCTGGGGTACCATGTCACCCTGAGCCCCAGGAGGAGGGGCAGGGACCCCCCCACTGTCTGCAACACCACCCACACCCAGTGCAACTTCTCTGCCCCGGCGGGGACCCGGAGGATTTACCTCTCAGCCTACAATGCCGCCGGCGAGTCGGCAGCCACCGAGGTTGCCCTTCTGGAGAGGAAAGGTGAGGGCAAAGCAAACCTCCTGTGTTCCAAAACCTCTGTGTGCCCCCCCTGGGCTCCCCCCAACACAAACAGCTCCTCCAGACACCCCTGTGGTGTCTGCCTGGGGGTCCCAGGGTTGGTTGGAGTCTGGGACAGGGCTGGGGGCACAGTGGGGTGATGGGGCAGGGATGTTCCCTGTCTGGCTGTCCCCGTGCAGGTCAGCCCCTGGCCAGGCTGTGGGCTGTGCCTGAGGGTGAACACAGCCTCCGGATACGCTGGGGGGTCCCACCAGCCCCACCAGCTGCCTACATCCTGGAGTGGCAGCGGGTGTCCTTGGAGCCTGGAGGCTGCAGCACCTGCTGGAAGATGGAGCGGAACGGGGCGGCCACCACCACCCTCATCCAGGGTAAGCTGGGGGGTCCCTGCCCTCCTGATACAGGGGGTGTGTGCCAGGGGGCTGGCACCCCTCTCGTGCATGCTGCCAGAGCTTACAGACCCCGCACCAAGTTCTGCCCCAAGCCCACCCCACACCTCCCTCCTTGCTTTGGGCACAGAATGGGGCAGGGGGGCTGGCACGGTGCGGCAGGGGCTCTCAGCAGCAAACCCCTCAGCCTCCCCTGCTCTTTGTTGCAGAGGGTATTGAGCCTTTCCAGAGGTACAACATCTCGGTGTACCCCCTCTACAAGGATGCTGTAGGTGTGCCCATCCACACTGCAGCCTACTCCAAGGAGAAGGGTACGTCTGCCCTTGGGGCCAGGGGCTCACCCCACACTACCTCATGTCCATAGTCTGGGGACTGCACAGAAGAGCTCAGCCCCCTGGGCTGGGTCTCTGCTCAACTCTGAAGTGCTCTCAGCTGGCCTGAGCCCCACGGGAGCACAGTGTGGGGTTGGGCTGGACACCCACGGCTCAGGAGTGGGACCCACCCCCCAGTACATCCCCACACCCTGAGGCTGCACAGCACCAGGTCTCTCCTGCCCTGTTTCAGCCCCATCCCGTGCCCCAAAGCTCCATCTGAAGAGCATCAGCAAGTCCAGCGCTGAGCTTTGCTGGGACCCAGTGCCAGTTGAGGTGCAGAATGGCTTCATCACCAGCTACACCATCTTCTGGGCCAGCAGCAACGCAGAAGTGGCCAGTGAGTCCTGCCTGCATCCCCACGTGTCTGTGGTCTCATCAGAGAAGGCTGGGGGGAGTGTGGGTTCTGCAGAGACCCAAGGGGCCATGCAGGTGAGGGGCACCCCCAGAACAGCCCTCACCACCCTGACCCCCCGGTGTTTCCCCAGGTGCTGCTGTGAACCCCACTCTCAGCTCCTTTGTCATCCAGGAGCTGAAGCCATCGACCCTGTACAAAGTGCACATCATGGCATCCACCACTGCGGGCAGCACCAACGGCACCAGCCTGACCCTGGTGACCATGGTGCTTGGTGAGGGGGTGTGGGGACAGGAGGGGACCCACCAGACCCTGCATCCTGCCCCAGCTTTGTGGCACGGTGTGGCCAGAGGGCTCCCACCATTCTCTCCCTGTGATTCTCTCCCCTGCCCACTTTCCAGACGACACTGAAATCCAGTTCCTCTTCCTGACCCTGGGGCTGATCTTTGTCCTGCTCATACTTCTGCTCATCTGCTTGCAGAAGAACGGACGGTGAGTACCGAGAGACACCACGGGCTGGGCTGGGCTACCCTGGCAGTCCCTGTGGTGGCCACAGCCTGGCAGAGCGGACACGGGGAACAGTGACAGGAGCAAGGCCAGCCCAAAGGCCACTGTTTCCAGGCCCCCTGGCTGAGTCCCTTCATCCTGTGGTCACCAGAGTGAAGCAGCAGTTCTGGCCCAGTGTTCCCGACCCTGCCAACAGCAGCCTGGGCAAGTGGGTGCCGGCGGAGCTGCAGCAGGTGAGACCCTGGAGCCCCCACATCCCACCCGGGCACCACTCGTGGGGGCAGCCCCGGGTTTCCGAGGGCACGGAGGCTGTGCTGGGATGGGCAGCAGGGATGCAGGAGCTTCCCAAAGGGGGGCAGAAGCGGGGATGTCGTTGCCTGCAAACCATCCCTGACCATACACCGATCCTCCCAGGAGCCTCCGCCCGTCCCCGGCGTGAGGGACCCCGGCCCGGCCACCATCTCGACTGTCACCGTGCTCGAAAGGGTGGTGGGGAAGCAGCCCCCCGCCGAGACCACCGTGCCCGTCGTGCCCCAGCCCTACGTGCGGCAGGAAAGCCCCGGCAGGCCGGGCCGAGGCTGGGCAGCCCCGGAGCCGGACCGGGACCGCGGGGAGACCGTGCAGTACGCGCGGGTGGTGGGCGAGGGGTACAAGGGGCAGCAGCAGGGCCCGCCCCGCCTCTACCTTCGCTCCAGCTCCACGCAGCCCCTGCTCGCCGACCACAGCCCCGAGCCCTACGGGAACCTCTGGTTCCACCGGGGGGACGGGGGCTGCCCCGAGGAGCCTCCCGCCACCTTCCCCCTGCTGCAGGGTCTCCGCATCAGCGGGGCCGAGGAGCTCCAGGACTGCGGGATGTTTTAGTGCCGGGGCCGGGCAGCACCGGCGGACGCAGCCCCGGGACCGGTCAGTACCGGCGGATCCTGCCCCGGGACCCCGGGACCCCGCTCCCTCCGCCGGTGCTGTGTGCGTGTCCTCCCGCCCCTCCTCTCCCCTCCCGCAATAAACGGGGACGCGCTGAACACATCCCGGGACACTTCTACAACGGGACGGGACGGGGAGTGCGGAGCCTCTGCCGCGATGGGGCCGGGATCAGAACCAGAACCGGGACCGGGAGAGGGGCGGGACAGCCCGGCCCATCGAGGCGCTCGACGCTCGTCTGGTGGTGCCTGGGCAAGATGGCGCTGCCCGTGTCTGCGGGGCGCTGAGGCGGGAGCGGGGCGGGCGATGCTGGCGCTGCCGAGGGCTCTGGGCCCCTTCCTGGCGGGGCCGCTCCGCCGCGGGGCCGCGCCAGG
>JAAWXA010000045.1:2234455-2269772 GCA_038090715.1 Florisuga fusca
GATGTGTAGGTTGGGGACGGGACGGGACGGAACGGGACGGGACGGTCTCGGGGCCTGGGGAGGGGGAAGGAGCCTGAGGAGGTCCTGAGGGTCTTAGGGGGCGGTTCGGGGGTCCCTCCAAGCCCCGGGGGTCCCTCTAAGCCCCGGGGTGGTGCTCGGGCCGGGCAGGGGGAGGGCCGGGCCGGGCCCGTCTGGTTTACACATGAGGAACTTGAACTGGTTCGTGGGTTTGAACCCCTGAGCCGGACACAGCTCGGCTGAGGAGCCCCTGTGCTCCCTGCTCAGCCCTGGATCTGCTCTCAGCGTTTGGGTGCAGGTCACCCCCCAGCACCACAGCCTCCCCGTTGGTTTTAACACCCATGTGAGAGCCACAGCAAAGCTGTTCCTCACTCATTTGGGACAAAAGACCTGGCTGGCCACTGCTCCCCTTGGAGTCCAAGTACTTTGACCAGTTTTCTTGTACAGGCCGAGCAGTATTTAGGGCATGTAAGGTTGTAAGTGTACATAAGTCTGATAATCTGTGTTTTCTTCCATCAAGCTTGCAGCCCCTTTGTTCAGACAGCCAGATGTTACGCCACACCTGTGAGAAGGAAGAGGAAAGGTACATCAGGACTAATGGGGCCATGGGCAAGATGTTTTACTGTTAACAGGGTTGTACTATAATGCCACAGGAAGAGAAGGTATTTGCAGAAATTAATGGGCTTCACTGTAAAGATGCAGAGTTCATCATGAGGAAATACAATCCTTACTGCAGGATTCTACAGTCCTCTAGCTTCTAGCTTCTAGAAATAGTTCCTTGAAGGGTCAAGAGTTATTCAGGAAGTTCAGCAGCTCATTAATGCATGGGAAATGAGCAATTATCATCAGCAAGAGATTGCTGATCTCGGTGGACTGTGCACTGTGTGGTAACTCCAGAGTGCTGGAGGCAAGAGGCTGGACCTGATTTTATTCCCTCAGCTCCTGCCATCTCAGATTGATCTCTTAAGTTCCTGTTTGGAGCACAGTCTATTTTCTTTGCACTTTGTTTCCTTAGCAAGTGTGTTCAGAGCTCTGACCTTCTTCACACATTCATCTTCTCTTCTTAGACATCCCCAGCCAGCTGGATGATCTCCCTCCCACAATGCTGAAGAAAGACTATGCTGATGTCCCCATAGTAGACAGGTATGGGACTGGGAAAGGGAATGACTGGTCTCTTCAGAGTTTTGTATCTTGCACACACACAGCCACAATTCATGGGAGCTCAGTCATCAGTAATGCTCTGTGGGCACTGCTGGGCAATTTAGCACAAAAACTGCAAGGTAATTTCAAAAGTCCAATTACAGATGCAGTGTGAGGGTTTATTTAGTTAACGTAAGATGAAGTGCTGGTCTGTGGACTTTGTAGCCCATAGAAAAAGAAAATAATCTTGAAATAGTAGAAATAATCATCTTAGAAATGGTCTCTCTTGAACCCAGGTGCCAGGAGTGTGTAGTTAAACAACTTCCAATGAGTGGCTGCTGCTGACAGCTGGAGTCAAGAGCTGTCGTGCTCTGGTTCCAGAAATGCTCAAATGTGGTGTGTGGAGAGCCTCCAGTGGTGTAACAGAGACTTTCACAGATCTTTGAACCAGCTGGTCTTAAAATTCATTATTTTGTCCTTGTGCACTTACTTGGAGGTTAATCTTCAGCACCCAGTTTGCATGTAATGTTTTTGGAATTGAAAAGACTTAATCATGCCTTGAAATAATCATGTTTCCCACAGCAGCAAAACTGCTCAATGCTTCTGTAATCTCAGCCATGATTTTTCTTTGGAATTCAAGGAACAGGTTTTGGCTGACAGGTCTGGGAGGGGAGGAGAGCTGCTGTAAATTTGTAGAGTAAATTCAAAGCTGAGAAAAGTCAACATGTTCTGAAGACCCATCCTGGTATCTGTTGTGAAATACACTTTGTTTCTAGCTTGTTAACTGATCTGTGATCTCCTTGCAGTGTTGATGATGTGGTGAGAAGACTGTTGTCACTGGAAATGGCAAGCCAGGTGAGTTTCATTCTGCTGGCATTAAAAACTAGAAGACGTAGTGAGCACATTTGTGTAAGACATCTCTGTAGTGTTAAATGCCCTTCACTTACTCTATTTTTAAGTGTTCCTCTGTGACTGCAAATATGGGGCTATTAAATACGTGAAAATGATAAGTCTTATATGTCCTTAAAAGTTATTATGCAGTCTTCTTTATGCTGATGATTGTATACTAAAATGAGAGAAGATGTTAGAGAGTCCCAGGGGAGATGAGCTGTGTTGTGTTACTGCTGGTGCCTGGCTTGTGTTCCAGAAAATAGTGCACAGGACACCAGATGTTCTTCAGATTACTTTGACATCTTGCATGCCCAGGGAACAAAGCAAGCAGGTCATAAGGTAGCACAAAACTCTTCCCATTTCTACATGTTTTGTGATGGCCACTGAGTAAAGCTGCTAATTATAGAGTCCTTGGGTGCAGGGGAGCAAACTGGGGCATCTCAGACCTTTAGTGTTCCTGAGCAAGCAACAAGCTCTTTTCTGTTATCTGCAGAAAGAGAAGATGAAAGTAAAGACTCAGCAGCTGGTGGAGAAAGTCAGGAGGTCTCCCAATGACAACGGCTCCTTTGAGGTGCAGGGTAAGTTAAAAAAGTAGGATATTGTTGTCAGATGATACCTCTGCTTTTATTCAGCTCTTCCCACCTCAGCTCTCTGAGGCCACACTGCTGCTGACCAAGTCAAACTCCTTTGTCACTGATAAATTCTGCCAGTGTCTCAGAATGCCACCAGCTTTCCTCCAAATCCTGCAATCACCCAGAGCTGGCTGCTGCTTACCACGAATTTGTGTCTGTTCCTCCAGAACTTAAACCAAGTAAAGGGAAATGAATGTAAAATCACCAGTAACTGAGTGAGAGCAAGAGGTGTGTTACAGATAATTCATATCATCAGCTGTTAAAATTTTAACTTGTAATGACTCAGCTTCATCATAGCACTAGTTCTGACTCACAGGTTGTATTTGGGGGTGTGCTCTGTGCTAATCCCAAGGGATTTGCCATGGTGCAGTGGGTGCCCATGAGAACAGCAGTCCTCAGCTGGCAGAGTTTGAAGGGAATGCAGATGATACTTCCCTGGGAAGCTGCTGCTCTCACATGGCTTCTTATGTCTGTTTTTTATAGTTGCTATATTGACTGCCAAGATACGCAGTTACGAGGAGCATCTCCAGAGGCATCCCAAGGTAACCATCAGTAATCCAAGCCCACACGTCTGAGGTGGCAGCTGTTCAGGTTGTTTTCTCTGTTTAGAACAGAAGTATTTTAATTCTGAGGATTATGGCCTTCCTAAGAAGGTTTATAAAATAGTTTTAAGTGTTCCCTGCTGCCAGCCTGGGGAACTGCTGGCTGAGTCACAGTGACATTCCTGCTGGATGACATGTGGAGAGTGTTGTTCTTACCACTGGATTGGTGGAAAGGGCTGAGCAGATACTTTGGAGTATCATGTAGCCAAATCGATTCTTGCTGCAGATGTGCCTTTGCCACTTTGTTTTCAATGTCATTACTGTTGCCACTTCAGCAGCTGGGCTCTCTTTCTTCTGCCTGTGGAAATGTTTAGTGGACAGGACCCTGTTAATGGCAGAATGACACCTCCCTACCCGGGCTCAGAGCCCAATTCAAAGCACCTCAGCTGTGAGTTCGTGAGCGGGATACTGCGCTTCACCTGATTATTCTCCTTTTGCCATAATCTGTTGCAATTTATTGGAATGGAAGCACAGTCTGCCTGCAGCCTAGTGAGCCCTCAGTCCTTTGCAGGATAAGGACAACCGCCGGCGGATGCTGATGGACATGGACCGCCGGAGGAAGCTCCTCACCTACCTGCGCCGCGTCCGCTACGACACCTTCGAGAACACCTGCAAACAGCTCGACATCCAGTACACCCTGCCACCCCCCTACACCCGCAGGGTCACCAAACGCTGGATGGTGAAGAAGGCTTTCTGTCTGAAGGTATGGCCTGGGCTGCAGAGAGACAGGTGCCCCGGGGGGAGGAAGAAATCACCTCAGAGAAGGGCAGAGCTGGGACTGTGAGGGAGGAGCAATAGGGCAGCACTTGGGATTTGAGGAGGCAGTGGTTGTGTTTGTGGAGAAGTGGCAAAGAGCTCCACTGAAGGTGGTGGTGTAGTGGAGCAGCTCAGCTCCAGCTCTTCCCATCTCTCACCTCCTCACGCTCTCCCCCCCTGCAGGTTTTCCAGGAGGTGCAGAAGCTGAAAAAAGCAGAGAGGCTGAAGCAGCGTGGAGCACGAAGCCAGAGCCAGAGCTGCCAGGGAGAAGGAGGCACAGAGGGGACACCCGTGTAGCTGTGACACAGCCCTGCTCCTCAGCAATAAACAACTACCTAGAGACCTGCTGCCTCTTTGCCTGGTCTGTGCCATGCTGAGTGCCTGGCAGGGTGCAGGCTGTCATTTAATGGTTTAATGAGTTTAATTGGAGGGTGGTGTGTGGGACTGTGGTGTGAGCAGTTGGATCTGTGAGAGAGGGGAGGGCAGGGCAGGCAGGGGTGGGCACCTCTGAGCTGTGTCCCTGAGCAGCCATCACCCAGACAGCCCCTGGGCTTGTGCTGCCCAGTGGGATGGCAAAGGGAGAGAGAGAATGGGGCAAAATGCTGCTTGTTTGGCAGCTCAAAGCAGGAAAATGTGGGTGTATCAGGAGCCCTGCAGCTGTGGAAATCACGTTAACCGAGTCTGTGATTTCCAGAGCATTTCTCAGGTTCCACAGGAGTATTCACTCTGTGGCAGTCGCCCCTCTGTCCCTCTCAAACTTGGTGATTCGGTGTTTTGCACCCAGAATCTGCTGAGAGTGATGAGAAGAACCCGGGGGGTCCCGGGGGCGCCTGTTCACCCCTTCCCTCTGCCCCCGGGCCCCCGCTCCCCCTCCGCTCCGCACCGCCGCTGTACTGCGCTCCTTCCCACGGGACCGGTCCGGTTCCTCTCACCCACTGTGCGGGATCTCCCGGTGCGGGACCCCACGCTGACACCATCCGCTCTGCGCAGGCGTCCTTGCCCCTACCCGCCAAGACGGCGCCTTCTGATTGGCCCCGTGGTTGCCCGGCAACGGCGGCTGTCGGTCTGTCTGCCTGTCGGTCGGTCTGTCTGTCTGTCTGTCTGTCGGTCGCAATGTCGCTGCGGTCGCTGCCGCTGCTCTTCCTCAACCTGGGCGGGGAGATGCTGTACATCCTGGACCAGCGGCTCCGCGCCCAGAGCATCCCCAGCGAGAAGGCCCGAAAAGGTGAGCGGGAGCGCTCGGGGTCCCGCGGCTTCTCCCCGGGACGCGGAAGGACCTGGAGAGCGGAGTACCGGGGAAACGGGGACCCTATGCCTGGGTCGGGTTCTGCTGTCCCCCCGGGAACCGGACCCCTCGCTGTGTCCCCCGAGATGTGGCAGGGATGGAGGTGGCGGTGCCGCCCCGGGCCGGGTGACGGGCGGGACAGCAGCTGCCGGGCGAGTCCTCCCCCAGCCCCGGTTAACAGCCCCGTCAGTCATTACCCTGTGTGTGTTTCTTGTCACAAACGCGAAGCAAAGCCCGGGGAGTTCTCAGCTCTTCTGGGGTGTCTGTGACTGCCCGGAGCTGCTGCTGAGGCTGATTTGTATCCACCCTGCAGATTAAGTGGAACTTGAGATGCGTTTCGGTGTTTCCGGGCTTGTTTCAGAGGTTAACGAGTCGGAAATAGCCTTTTGGAATAAAAAAAAAGTTGGAATTTGGGCACCTCAGTCCAGGTCCTGAGTTGTTGTTTCAGGAAGATGGGATTGCTTTGCAATCAGAAGTAATTTCCAGGGATAATGCTGCAAAGCCCATGCAGAAGTGTGCACAGTCAAGAAAAACTTCAAGTCACTTACACACAGCTCCTGAAACCCTTGTCTGGCTCTTACAGAAATCTGTCAGCCTGGCAGTTTGTCCAAATTACTGTAAAATTAGAGCCCTGTGCATTCACATGCCTGCACTGAGGCTCCAGCTCACAGCTCAGCTCCTCTTTGTTTGCCACTTGTAAATTAAAACTGCTTTGCTTTTAGAAATTCTTGCAGCATCCTGTCATGGGATGAGGAATGCTCTTCAGGAAGCTTCGGTATTTTGTAATAAAAAAAAATCAACTCAATGTTAACGCAGTAGTGAAGAGGTTGTTACATTTTTTCTTTCTCTTGCCTACCCCCATCTGCAGAAGGGTCAGAGCCAAGGTGTCCCCACAGCTGTTGAGTTGCTCATTTGTATCTTCAGGCAATGAGCTGACAAAAGGTTACCAAGTTTAGAGTTGAAATGAAATTAGGCACACTTGGTGGAATGTCTCAGCAGGAGAACTAGAGCTGTACTCCTTTATCCACACGTATATTTTACCTTCCAAAAATCAGGCATTAATTTTACTGAGAGGTGATTTTGTCCAAGCCGAGGTGTTTGTTATCACTTAAAAGTGTTCACTCAAATATTGCTTACTTGTAAGTGCAAAAAAAACAGCTGAAAATTTTCCAAGATAAACGTGAAACATGCTGAGAGTCCATCAAGGGTAATGTTTTATCTCCACTGAGACAATAAGATTTTTTCCCATTTTTCCTCCATTGTCTGCTTGTTTGGTTAAAGATCCACTCAGAGCCGAGTCTGTGCTAGCCAAGAGCTGAGTGCTGATGAGAGAAACCACAGTCCATTAGTTAGATTTTTTTCTTTTTAGTTTAGTTTATTTCTTTTATTCTCCTTGAAACTCTCGTTCTTACTTCTTGAACTGATGTTTTTTGTTTTATATGCTTCGTGTAGATGAATGGACAGATGGGGACAGGAAACGAGGTACTGTAATCTGCTGCATGCAGTAGACAACACCACTACATGCACACGTGGGGCTCATCGTATGTGGACACACCCTGCACTGTTCCTGCAGCCTTCTAGTCATAGTGTCACAGATGAAAAACAATACCCACATGTTCATTAAAATGCACTTTATAGATCTTAGGAAAAAAAACAAGCAATCTCTCAAAACCATACGGCTTCAAAAACCGGTTGCTAATTTATCCAAGGCTGTAAAGAGATTAAAAGTTTTTATCATAGCAGTCCTTCTAGCCAAAATTATATTTGTATTTTTCTAGTATCATATTAATGCAAGCATATAATCATGTGAGCATTGTCAAGGTTGTTTTTCTGCTTAAATTCAGGAATATGTATGTTGCTTTTTTTCTAGTTGACCGCTTAGGGTTTGGACAGGTGAACTGCAGGAAAGATTTAATCTCTCAAACTGTCCCACGTTTGTTGCTAGCTGAACAGGAGTAGAACTTCCAGTGTCTCTTTTAAGATCAGGGTTATGATTCAGGTTTTTTTCAAAATAAGCATAATTTGTAGGTTAGGAGTATTTGAAGGTAAATACTGATATCCTAAACTTTTCCCTGGCTGTTGTATTGGTTTGGGTTGGGTTTTTTACTATTGCAGACTTCTGCAGCTTTTAGTATCTCAGAAGCCTAAAAGATTCCATATTCCTCTTTCATTACATCCCAGTGATGACAGTTGCATGAGATCCCACTGTACCATGTTTAGATGGCAGTGGCACAGGTGCAGACCCCACGCTGACCAAGCAGCTTCTCTGGTGAGAGAAAAAAGTTCCCCTGTGAGCACTGCCTTTGGGGCCATCTCAGAAGAGTTACACAGAGCCATGAAGCCACCACCATGGGCTTCTCCTGCCCTTCACCTCGTTACAGATGATAAATCTGCTGCCAGTAAAATGTGTGACTTGTCTGGGACTCGTAACATTCCCTCCGCTGCCTTGAACGTCCTCTGAGAAGCATGGGCATAATCCGGGTGTAAAGACTCGTGGCATGCATCCCAGCCATGTGACATGACAGCACACCAGATGTTGGGACATGTCTGTCACCAGTGACGTGGCACGTGTAGGCAAAACCCCCTGTAAATCCTCAGCTGCTCTTCTGTCCATCGCGTTGTCTCTACTTGGTTGCCCTCTCCCCATCCCAGTTGATGAAACCCCTCTCTGCTAAATTGCTTTGATGCTCTGTTGCTTGGCGTGCCATTTTCCCTGAGCTAATGCTCCTTTCTTTGTTATTTTCTGTTGTTCCAATGGTGTCAGTACCTCCCCAGGGGCTCCCTGTGCTCTGAGATCTCTTTGCTGTGTCATTATCAAACATACTGTGTGAGATTTGCCCTTTACCGTGATTTTTTAATGTCTTTCTCAGTTCTTTTTATAGCCAGTTCAAGAGGTTTTAATTTCAGAAGATAATTTATGTAAGGCTGGGTGTGTGGTTACCACAGATCTGCTGATACCATGTGAATATCTTCCTGCTACAGTCAGAACACTGGGACACTGGCTGTCTCCTGACAGTTCTGGTTATTAGTGACTCTCCAGAGATGCAGAAGAAGCTTTTGTGCAGACAACAAACAACCAACAGAAAAATATTTTTCTTGATAGCAGCATAGAGCAAAAGTTCTTATTTTTGTCCTAATTAATTACTTGCAAAATTAAATATATGCTAATACACTGAAAAAAAAAAAAAAAAAAAAGAGGATTTTTGCCTCAGACTGCAAGCCAGGATTGTTTTAAGGGCAGTTTGTCTGAAAAGAAGCAAGGAAGAGGAAGGATTTTTTTTTTCCCCCTCATTTGCAATTGCAAAATCTATTTGTAATCTGTGCTGCTCAGAATCTGAGCTGAGACCTGTCTGTGTTGTTTTGGTACTTAAACCAGGAAACAGTGAGCCCTGTTAGGAAATGTGTGTGTCACCAGGGTGGGAGAAAACCTCCCAGCATGGGGTTGCCCAGGCTCTGCCTAGCAGAGGTTTTTGTCTGTCAAACCTCTGTCACCTCAGAGGTGACACAACTGGGACATGAACTTTCTTTGGGCTGTTTGTGTAGCTGATAAAAGCCAGGTTTCTAACCCATCAATGAGTAGTTACAGCAATGCTTCAAGGAATACTGATCCCTGCCTCTAGCTTTATAGTCACTGTTTGTTTGTTTGTTTGTTTTTAATTAGTACCACTGATTTTTTTCTGATCTGTAAGAGTCACCTGGCATTAGGAGTAGCACTCATCTGCTAAGGAAAACCCTTGCATCTATGGTTGAAATTTCTATGAAACATTTTTTAAATAGAGAAATGAATGCTTGTTTATGATAACTCTGTAGAATATGTCAGGCATGTGATAAAAGCATCAGATCCAGCACAAAAGCTGATATACTGAATTTGCTTGAGTCAACGCAGAATATTTTCTTTGCATTAAAAGCTTGGTAAGCAGAACATAGCCCTGATCAGCACCCCTGAACTCTACATACTCATGAGGAAGTCACAGAACAATTCCATATCTAAACTTATGCATAAAATCCTGAAGCACAAGTGAGGAAGTTGAGGGTTCTGCACTTTTGAAGTGCTCCTGTGTCAGCAAATGTTGCTGTGGGAGAGCCCTGGATATCCTGACATAGATCCCAGTGTTACAAACACTTCCTTAAATACTTGTCAAGTGTTAATCCGTTTAACACAAATACTGCAAGCAGCCTGGAATCATTCAGGAGCTTCTGTTTAGAAGGAAAAATGGACTAATAGTGTCAAAGGCTAGACAGAGAGAGCAGGCAGACAGCTGGTTATAGCTGCAAAAACCTAGAGTGATGCAAAATATGCTTCTTGAGAAACAGAACTTTAGCTCTTATAGATAAAACATGCCCGAGCAGCGTATAAAAACTTATTTTAAAAGGGGAAAGTGCTAACCACTGCTGTAAAAACCAGGCAACAATCCAGTCTTATTCCCACTGGCAAGGAGGGTTTGTTGTCTGCAGCTCAAGCAGTGTTGCTGCCCCTGGGGACAGCCAGTGGGCTCGAGCTGCTTGCTTGGACCACTGTGGGCTCGAGAAAAGTGTTGGTGTTATTATCATTACCAGTGATGTTCCTCCTCTGGTTTTGTTCCCTGGCTGTGGCTGGCTCTGACAGGTAAGGGTGCATGTCCGTCCCCACCACGCTCAGTGTCCAAGCTCGCCGTGTGGAGTCAGCCAGGTGAACGTGCTGTTTCTGAAGCAAAAACCAGAGACTCTTTGTCTTTGCAGTTATGAATGACATCATCACAACCATGTTCAATAAAAAATTCATGGAAGAGCTGTTTAAACCACAGGAACTCTACTCCAAGAAAGCTCTGCGGACGGTGTACGACCGGCTGGCTCATGCTTCCATCATGAGACTGAACCAGGCCAGCATGGACAAGGTAAAGGAGTGTCTGGTGGGCACTGGGCCCCCCTGCTGCTCCTCACAAGTGTCTGGGGACAAGAATCAGCCCATGGCTTTACACAACTGCACTTGTGAAGCATTTCCTACAGCCCTCTTGCCATTTGCTCTCTTTGTTAAAACGCTTCTCGGCCAAGGAACCTTTGGGGAAATCCATGGTAGTATCAGATACTTCAGAACTAAATATTTTTGCTTTAATACTTAAAAAACTGATTTTAAGAGGTTCAGTAAGCATTCTTTAAGCTTATTGGATTTTGTAATATGTATTAAAATATATACCTCTGTGGTGTGTATAAATACATATATGTTTCTGTATGGGCTCTCACTGCTTTGCAGATGCTGGTGTTGGGGTTTTTGCCTGCAACAGTATAACCAGCAGCCAGTTTAGGAACTGGGCTACCTGGGAGAGCTCTGCCAGAGCTGGTGGTGTTGCTGGAATCAGGAGGAGTTTTCAAGGCAGCAGGAGAGCAGACAGTGCGATTGCAGAGGATTTATTTTCTCAGGAAAGAAAGCTAAAATGGTTCTCTTGACCCAGGCAGCTGCTAGCCTAAGTGTCCAGAGCCCTTTCTACATCACCATGAGATGATCTAAGCCTCGTTGCTCTCAGTGTTGTGACAGAACCAAAACTCCCCTGTGTTACTTTGCAGCTGTATGACCTCATGACTATGGCTTTCAAGTACCAAGTGCTGCTGTGCCCTCGGCCCAGAGACATTCTGCTGGTCACCTTCAACCACCTGGATGCAATCAAGGATTTTGTACACGATGCTCCTGGCATCCTGAACCAGGTGGATGAAACTTTCCGGCAGCTGATTGAAGTAAGAATCCTCTAGAAAAATGGTGGGACACGCTGTGGTTTAAGGTTTTTACATTTGTTTCAAGCTAATTGTGGAGACTAAACGTGGTGTCAGTAAGTGCCATGTTAAGTGTGGATATTGAAACATTCTGAGCCTCAGAGATCCATCCAAACAACTTCCCCCTCTTTTTAACCTGAGGGGAAAAACCTGCCCCCCTGTTAGCAGCTTTTGCTCATATAACTCCTGTAGTTCTCTGGACAAAGAACATGAGTGTCCCAGTGAAAGGGAAGAGCTTCCATAAAATGTTAAAAAATCTGTGAAGTCACAAAAATGTTTCCAGAGGGCTTCTGGAGAGGATTGTGTGTACAAGTCAAGTGTTATTTTTCTACTGGCCCGGTTTAAATGGATACATTGCTTTTTCAGCATGGTCAAGGTCACCACTGGCTTCAGCACAGAAATTAAATCAGTCTCTTAGTCATGGATGATAATTACTGCTAATGACCTGCAGCCTGCCTCTATCATTTCCCCTCCCCCTGCCATGCAGGTACCATTTTTGCCCAGCAGCACTCTGATGTACTTGTTTCCCCCTTGACCTGGGAGGGACGTGGTCTGCTTGCAGAGCCTTATGTGATGGTTTTTCTTTTCCAGACGTACAGCTCGCTCTCTGCTGGTGAATTTCAGCTCATCAGGCAAACACTTCTCATTTTTTTTCAAGACATGCACATAAGGGTAAGAGTCCAACAGCTCTTGTAAGAATGAAAGGGAGTTTGTGGCTAGAATATGATGGTGTCTCCTTATCATTACAGTGTAGGTTTGGTTTTGTTACTTGTGCTTTTCAGTCATCTTGCTGTGCTTGTAATTTCATTCTTCAAAATTTCACAGGCTTGAGCACATGTATTGCAGTAATACTCAATATTTCTAAAATGTTAGGAAAAAAAGGAAACCTGCTAGTATGGATTTGATAGCTGATAAATACATCTCTAGGAAACCAGTCCCAGTGTAGATGGAAGACTGCAAGGTCAGATGTCAAAGAATTTGGATCAGGAGATGCATAATTGTTTTTTTCAGAGGTGGAATATTCTTTTGCAGGTCTCTATCTTTCTGAAGGATAAAGTGCAGAACTCTAATGGTCGCTTTGTGCTGCCAATATCAGGCCCTGTTCCCTGGGGTACTGAAGTTCCAGGACTCATCAGGTGAGTTCTGACCCACTCTCACCCTCTTTGCAGTGCCTTGGGGCTGTGGTGCTCACCAGGAATGGTCCATCCTGGAGGTCTGATGGGACTCAAGCTGAGGCTGTTGCTGAAAAGGGCAGAAGCTGGGACTAAGTCACCCAACAGTGAAATACTAAGCTGTTTCTCTGGTCTAGTAATCAACTATTAATAATTTATCCTTTAAAATAGGCATTTCTCAACATACAGGATAGGGATTTCTTCCCTTTTTCCTGTGCAGTAAGCAGAGGAATTCAGTACTGAAAATCATTACTAAAACTACTAAATACGTTTCCATTATGACTTGGTTTTAAGGATGTTTAATCACAATGGAGATGAAGTTAAAAGAATTGAGTTCACCACTGAAGGAAATTATGTTACTCCACAAAGGGAAGGATCTTTTGAACTTTATGGAGACAGAGTCCTCAAACTTGGAACAAATATGTAAGTCAGTTTTGTCCTACACAGAAACATGAAGTAAATGTCAATGGTTATGGATGTGTTCAGAAGCACCTCTTCAGCCTTGTGTATTTTTGCCTCTTCCACTATCATCATCCTGATTTATTTTATGAAGTGATGTCCTGAAGCAGAACGTGTGTGGACTGATGTGTATAAAGAGCTGTGGGAAAGAGCAAATTTTGATTTAGGTCTACAGTAGGGCTGAGTGAAGACTGTTTTCCCCTGGTACTGCATACTCTGTGAAATTGACTTTAACTGCACTCAAGAAATTCTTCCTTTTCTCCATGTTTGTCTGAATGTAATTTTTCTATTCACTGAATGAGAGAGGGCAGTGATCTTCATTACAGCTTTGTCACTCATGTATTTTAATGCCTTAATACGCCATAAAACTGAACTGCAACTTATTTCAGTTATTTACAGCCATCAGAAAAATATCCTAAAATGAAATTTAGATCCTGTGTGGCTTCCTCCTGTTCCTGTGTCTCACACAAGTACGAGGTTGCTCTTCCTCCTGTGTTTTTCCTTTTAGGTACAGTGTTAGTCGGCCAGTGGAGACACACATGTCAGGATCATCCAAAAACTTGGCATCCCATGCAAAGGTCAGTGTTTTGTCCCTGCCACTGGTTAACTGCCTCACCAGTCTGTGTCAGCAAGTCCTGCAGCCACCACATGTGCTTTCCTCTGAGCAGTTTCACCACATTCACCAAATTTTCCACTCTGCATCCCTTGTCTCCTCTCAGATGGGGTCACTGGAGGAGATGCCCACATCTGTCCTCTCCAAATCCTTTACTCTGCAGGTGCATAATCTTCCCCTTTGTTCAGCTCCTTTCCCAGGGAACAATGACCACCTTGTAGTCTACAGTTACAGGGGAACTTCAGGGGAACCTGTTGTGTTGTTCTCAGAGCCCTATCCAAGTCCCCACAGTCCTTTTTGAGCCAGGGGAAGGACACATTTTCCTAAAAAATCCTACACACGGGTTTATGCTGTGGGGTACTTTCTTCCTATTTTAATCCCTCCAGCAAGCAGAAATCTGGTTTTAGATTTCCCAGCTGTTCAATTTAGCTGGAAAATTATCTTGTCCTGAGCCTATAAATTCAAGCAACCATTGTAAATATATTGCTGATAATTACTGGTTATCTGCACAATCTGTACCAATAACAATACAGAAATGTATTTATATCTCTCTGAGGAACATCTGTGTCACATCAGAAAACACAAAAAGTTATTGCAGCCCTCATCTCCCCAGTCACCTGACCCACAACCCCACGGGTGTTTTTTACAGGAGAGCAGAACCCCAAATCCTCTGGCTAAAGAAGAACTCAACTTTTTGGCCAGGCTGCTGGGAGGTATGGACATCAAGAAACCTGCTGGGAGTGAAACGGGATTTCGACTGAACTTGTTCACAAACGACGAGGAGGAAGAGTATGGTCTGGTTGTTTGGGGTTTGGGGGGTAGTGCCACATGAGCAGCCCTGGAGATGAGAGCTGACCCTTCACAGCCTCAGGGACAGAACAGCAAGGATGAGACTTTTTGTTACCTTCTGCTGAATGTTTTTACCTGCTTTTAATCTCAACTGCAGAAATATACCCACTGATCTACACTTAGCTTAAAAAAAAAATCTTTAGACAGGGGAAAGTCTCCAGATTGGGTCAATGGCATTAATTAATGGGATTCATGGCATTAATCAATGGATTCAATAATCATTAATTAATGGCATTAATCCATGGCATTAATTTGCCTAGTAGGAATAGGGACATTGTCCCAGCTACAGGGGGCTCATGAAATCTGATTTTTATAATTTACTTGTATGCCTTCATGAGATTAAGCATTCTTTTCATGTTTTTCACAAAGACATGCTGCACTGACCAGACCAGAGGAGTTATCATACAAGGTTGTCAACGTAGAAGCCACACAGGTATGTCTGACAGTCTTTCAGATCTTTGACTTGTCACTTCTGCCTCCCCGAGTTTCACCCAGAGCAGCAGCTTAAAAAAATACATTTATTTCCCATTTCAGTTAAGCTCAGAAATAACCCACGGCAGTATTTTCTGCTCAGCCCATGGATTTGGTGACCATTTAATAAGAGAACTCGAAACCTGACACATACCAGAGCAAGCTTTTAGCTGCAGAGGAGGGAGTTCTGTTACCGACCGTCTGCCTGCTGGGGGGCACAGCCCGGGGGTGCGGGGGTCTGCGGGCATCAGCAGGCAGCCGGTCACGGCCCGGTACAGCCCAGGTTATCAGGTGAGGGGGGCACATTCCTGTCCCTCCCAGTAAAGCCCGGGCTGTCCGGGGGCTGACCGCGGTGTCTCCCGCAGGAACCGGGCCGGCAGGCCGAGCTCTCCCGCATCCTGGGGGAGCTGGAGGTGGCGGAGCCGAGCACGGAGAGCGGCGAGAAGGGCGAGGACCTGCTGGCGCTGATGGACGGGCTCTGAGCCGGGCACCCACAGACTGCGGGGCGGGGTCGGGCTCTGGCACCGGGGCGGGACCGGGGCGGGACCGGGGCGGGACCGGGGCGGGACCGGGGCGGGACCGGGGCGGGACCGGGGCGGGAGGAGCGGTTTTGGACCCCANGGGCGCAATGCGCAGGCGGGGCCGCCCCTTCCTGCCGGCGGCGAGTGCGGGCGGGCGGTGAGTGTGCGTGAGTGTGAGTGTGCGTGAGTGTGCGCGGGGAGGGGTGCCTTGCACACGCGTGCAAGGGGGGCACGTGGAGGACGCGAGTGGGCGGTGGGGGAGGTTGGTGTGGAAGGGGAAAGGGCAGCGATCCCCCCGCGCCCCCCCGAGTGTGCGGGGGGCGGCAGCTGAGCAGAGGAGCGTGCGAGGTGAGGCGGGGGTGTCCCTGCCGCAGCCTCGCCATGGAGGTCAGCCACTCGCTGAAGGAACGCACCATCGCGGAGAACAGCCTGGTCATCCTGCTGCAGGGCCTGCGCGGCCGCGTCACCACCGTGGATCTCCGCGACGAGAGCACGGCCACGGGGCGCGTCACCAACGTGGACGCGTTCATGAACGTGCGGCTGTCCGAGGTGAGCTTCACGGACAGGCAGGGCACGGTGTCCCAGCTGGAGGAGCTCTTTGTCACCGGCAGGAACATCCGCTACGTCCACATCCCCGACGAGGTGGACATCAGGGCCACCATCGAGCAGCAGCTGCAAGCCATCCACAGGGTCCGCTACTTCGGGGGCCGTGACAAGGGCAGGAGGGAGTTCCCTTGCACCAAGCACAAGTGATCCCCGGCACTGCCCGCAGCTGGGCCAGGACAGACCTCCCCCCTCTGACCCAACTGCCTGGCCCTGTCCTCACCTCGCCCCGGACATCCAGCCCCAGGACTGGGGGCTCTGCTGCTCCCCTGACAGCGCCCAAGGGGTCGAGGGTTGGGGGTTTGTAATTAATAACCCCACTTTAAAGAGTCTCTGGTCTCTTGGCTCATTTAATGTCTTGTTGGCAGCTGCTCCTCTCCCTCCTCTGATGGCCACACAATCCCTCCTTGGCCCAAGCCACAGCTCTCCTGCTCCTGCAGCTCTGCCTTCTGCTCACCATGTCCTGGCCCCTGCTGCTGCCTCCATCCCTGCCCACAGGAGCCACAGGCAGGTCCTGGTCCTGGTCCGTCCTGTCAGCTTCCAGCTGGACAGCCACCAATCTGAAAGTGTGTAGCAGCGGGCAGAGGGGCAGATGAAGATCCACCCAGAGTGGAGCATGGAGGGGACGGAGCTGCATGATGTGCTTTGCCCAGGACATGGGAGCGGTGCTGCTGTCAGCTCCTCTGCTTCCCCTCTGTCCCCTCTGGGCTCCGCAGCAGCTCCTCAGCCCATGCACTCAGGAGGTGACTTTACAGCCCGTGCAGCCACGCTGTCCCCGCCGGGTCCCTCCGGGGGCTGCGGTGATGCTGAGAGCTGCTGTGTAACCAAAGCTGCCTGGAGCGGGCACCACGCGTCCCTCCCGCAGCCGGGGCGGCTCGGGGTGCCACAGGCGCTGGGTGACACCGGGGCATTCACGGAGCCCCCTGGACTCGCTTCCCCGGAGGTGCTGAGCGCGGGGCCGCTGTGCTGCAGGATCGGTACCTGGGACCCCGCACCTGCCCGAGCGGGAGCCAATCGGCGGCGGAGTCGTCGTTCCCCAGCCAATCAGCTGTCGCTTCTGCCTCACTCTCCTCTCCGCGCCTCANTCTCCCGCAGGAACCGGGCCGGCAGCCTCGGGGCCTCCGGGGCAGCGTCCTCCCGGCGGTGGGGCCCGCACGCTGCCGGCAGGTCGGGAGGGGCCCGGCCGAGGCCTCCGGAGATCCCGGGTCCCCGTGGTGCCCTCCGGGGCTCCCGGCTGCTCGGGGAACCCTTGTCCGGGAGCGGCCCGGGCGGTCTCGGTGGTGCCGGTGCACCGGGATGTCAGCGGGTCAGGGCGGGGTTTAAACGCATCCAGCAGAAGGGGTGCGGGGGGTGCGGGGGGCTCGGGCTGGGCTGGGCTGGCAGCGCCCCAGGGAGCCCCCAGGGAACCCCCAGAGCTCCTCCGGGGCTGATTTCGCTTTCAGGCCGGTCAGGAGTTTCCTCCTGTAGGAACTGGGGAGCTCAGCTCCCAGGAGGAGCCCCAGCAGGGAGCAGCTGGGGCCGAACCTCTACCTGGGGGTGAGTAACCCCTGAGGCATTCCAGCCGGAGCTGCTCCAGGAACCGGCCCCGTCCTTCCCCCCGAGCTCACCGGGAGGAGATAAGGGGGGTCCCGGGGGGTGTCCTGCTCTCTGATCCTCTTTCTGTCACCTCCTTGGGCTGTGGCCTCCGGGAGCTTCACTGCTGCCACCCCTGAGAGCGTGAAAGGTTCTGGTGCTGGTCCAGCCCCGGGTGCTGGGCACCTCGGGCTCCATCCTGGGGCTGGCACCCCGTGTGTTTGAGGTGTTGGAGGACAGGGCAGTGTGTGTGGGGGGGGGTCAGCTGGGTCCCTTTTTGGGCAGAAGGGACACAGGTGGGTGCAGGGGGAGGTTGGTTGGGTTGGCAGGGTGGCTGCAGCCTGGGGGGGTCAGGGCAGGGGCAGGATGTGTTCCCCCAGCACCAGAACGTTTCTGCTGTGTCCCTTTATTGTTTGTCTGGTCATGTAATTGCATTACTGAAATGCACCCTCATCTTCAGCTGCTTTCATCCTCAGGTTGTTACAGAACCATCTCCTCCTGAAACCACACAGAGGGAAGCCTCACCAGCACTTACTGCTCTTTGATTAAGGACAACCCCATTGATTTTCCCTCAACTGCCCCCTGTGCTCAGCCCAGAGAAGGGCTGTGAGCTCTCTGCAGGGACTCAGTGCTGCTCTGGGCTCCTACAGTGTGTGCTGGGAGCCCTCCAGCTGGGAGCACTTGCTAGACTGGAGGAGGCTCTGTGCCCCTTCATGTTTTCCATGTGAAACACTCTTTTTTTTTGCCACTCAGGTACCTGTTGGTGATCTGGCAGTGCCTGTCAGTGTGCTTTCATGCCACAGAGCTCAGAACGTGGCAGTGCACACAGATACAACTTAAATGTGTTTCTTTCTGTCTGGTTAGGGCCAGAGGAGGAGATCAGTGTTAAAAACAGCAGCCACACCTCACTGTAAAGAAAGTGTCAGCACGTGTGTGAGTCATGAGATAATCTCTGTGCTCATGAGGAAAGTCCTTCTGTGGTGGATTTATGGAATATTAAGTGTACACAATAACATAAGCTGTAAGGAAAAAATAAAACCTGGTCAGGTGCTACACATCTCCCCTGGTGGTGGCTTTACAGGGAGTGACCACGGGGGAACCAACTCTCTGCTGGGGGAGTGAGATGATCCCAGGGACTGTCCCTGGATTTCCAGGCTCTTCTCCTGCCCCCATTCCCTGCTGCAGGAGCCCCTGCTCTGGGGATGTTGGTCTGGAGCTGGGATTTTTTTCCTGGTGGATGTGGCCTCTGCTCCAGCGTGAAGGAGTTAAGCTGCAGTTGGTATTTATGTAACCAAAGAGGGAACTCCCAGGGATGAGTCCTTGGATATCTCATGTGTTGATGCATCAGAAGGGGTTGAAGAAAGCCCAGCTTGTTGCTTGCTTGCACTGTAATTACGTTTCTGGAATCCTGTGTTTCACAGTTTCCTCAGCTGCCTGGAGGGGGCCAGGAAGGAATTTGCTTTCCCTGATGTCTGACTTGGCCTCTGGAAGTCGTTTTTGTCCCTGAGAAGTTGGAGTTTGGCCACAGCTGCATCTGGGACGTCTGCAAGGTGTACTGGGGTGCCTGTCAGCCTCTCTGGTGCTGCTGGGCCTTGCTCACATTAACCAGGGGTTAACCTAGCAGGCAGGTTGGGCTGAGGAAGGAGATTTTTCTGGTTGTCCTGTGGCTCCCTTGCTGAGTTTGTGCTTTCCCAGGTGCCTCCTGACAGCCCCAGCCCCTCCTGCTGCCCCAGTGCCCTGAGCTTCTTCCTTCCCTTTTGTCCAGAGGAACCCTGGGCCTGGTTTTGAGCAAACTTCTCACTTAAGGAAGAAGATTGAATGAGTCTCCCTGCGTTTCCAAGAAATCTCTGAGTCAGGGCTCTGCTCTTTCTGGAGAAGGTTTCCCTTCCCAGAAGGGCTCACGCAGCGGTACTTGGGTTGCAGTGGTGGCTCTGAGTCATCTGATGGGCATTTCTTTTTTTTTATTATGTGTGTGTGTATGTTGTTACTTCTCTTACAGAACAGTTAAAATTCCAGAGCCTTTGGTAAAGTTGATTTTCCTGTATTGTGACCCTGCCCTGGTGCTTTGCAGCATGAGGGGAGCCCACCCTGGGGGCTGCTCCTTGCTTGGCTTGGGATCTGCCTGGCAAATGTTCCCTCTCATCCCCCCCCAGCCAGGACTCCTCAGCTGATCCCAACTCCGCCTCTTCTCGGGGAACCTTTTCCAATGGGAATGGAGCCTCTGTCCCTGGGAGTGCTGATGACTCGGGGCTGAGCTGTCCCCAGCTGGGTTTGCCCAGGGAAGGTGTGTGGCAACACTGGGATTGCTGCTCCTCACCAACCTGCTTGTTCCTCTGCTGAGGAGCAGAACCATGCTCCAGGTTTTCCTCATTCAGTGTTAGCTTTTGTGTAGATTTTCAGCTCAGGTCCAGTGCTGCTTCTTGAGAACTGGAATTTGCCAGGAGCCAGGCTTAGATGTGAACTTTGATTCATCATCACTGATAAACACTGCCCATTTAGGTGGTGAAGGGTGCAGCCTGATAGTGCAAATGCTGAGGTGAGGAGAGTGGGACAGAAAGAAACCCTTGGGTGGGGTCTCCAGCTTCACCCCAAATGCTGCAGTCAGTGTTTGGCTCCCAGAAGAGAAAGCTGAGCAGCAGTGCTGCTGGGTTGGGTGGCAGCTCTGCTGCTCTCTGGGGTGGGAGGTGGAGAACTGAGGAGTTCTGAGCCCCCCAGCCTGCCCATGGTGCTGCCTCTGGTGCTGCCTCTCCACCACGGGGGTGTAGAGCCCAGTGAGGAAGCCCATGGAGGAGGTGATGTGCAGCCTGGCCACCCTGCCTGCCACCCCCACCCACACCCAGCTCCTTCCCACCCAGCTTGGGAGCCACAGGCAGGTTTCAGGTGCCAGGAGCTGCCACATCCTGGCTCCCAGGGGCAGGTTGGCTTTAGCTCCCTGAAGGAGCTGATCCTCCCCAGCCATCAGCTCCAGCAGGCACTGCTGGGCTCTGTCATCTCCAGCTGGCTCCCAGCTCATCCCACTGGTGGCAGAGATCAGCTTGTTGTGGCAGAAGGTCAGACACCTCCAGGGTTGCCCTGGAAAGTGTAAATACCAACTAACCCATCCCCCTCTTGCTGCAAGATAAAGCAACAGAAAGTGTTGTGGAGGTTGTATCAGCTGCTCCAGTGTCTTAACCAGTTTCTGTGCTGCTGAGTAATCCTGTTAACGCCCCAGAGGTACTTTTTGGTTCCTGCTCCAGCTCTTAGGACCTGCTTCTTCTTTAATCAGAGATGAAAAGCTCTGTTTCCTCCTCTCTTGCTTTCCTTTGCTGTTGTGCTGGGCACTGGAACATCGTCTGGTAATTTGGGAATTGGACAATTTCCTTAAGCTGCATAATTAAAAGACATTACATCGAGGTCTCCAAATTATTGTACTAATAATTCTGTTAAAACCATGGCTAGCACAGGAAGAAGCTTCAGACACTTCACCAGTTAGATGTTGGATATATCACATGCATTGCATTAAAGTTGTTAAATAATTAATTTTTTTGCTAGACTTGGAAGTTTGTCTGTGAGAGAGACCATTTTTGTTACAGATGGGAGGACAGGGAGTGGGGGTGGTTTGATTCACTTTTTACAGTCTGCTTTTAGGAGGAGGGGGTGGTGGTGAACCCAGCACATCAATATCTAATGGTCCTGTCCCTAGGATGGAGTGTTTTAAGGGATGAGTGATTCCTTGCTGATCACCCTCTCCTCAGACTGATCCTGCTGGTAAAATGATTTTATTTTTTTTTCAGTCTTGAGCACTGGGCAGTCTTGGGCTTTGGTGCAGGGGCTGGGGGATGCTCTGTGCATCTCACAACCTCTCGTGGCAATGTCCCAGATTCACCTTTGGGCTCTTTTAAATCTCAGCCTTGCTACCTCTGACCCCACTTGCTGCTTATTTGCCCTCTGCTCGCCGTGTGTGAGGAGGAAATCCTTGTGCAGTGATCCTCTGGGTATTCTTCTGTGCCATTTGCTGAGATTTCTCTGTTCAAGTCCAGACTTGGAGCATTAACTCTTACTGTGATAAAAAAAGATTCTGTTGTGGCACTGTTGTTAGCTTGGGTGTATTTGAACTGCTGTTGAAAAGGGGCAGGCTGGCACTGTGTGGGGGAGGCTGATGTGGAGAAGGTGTTGCTGCTGCTCTGAAGTCTGTCTCCCCTCACAAAATGCCTTTGGAGATTGTTGACATTTGTATTTGTCTGGCTGTGCAGGGCCCGTGTGCCTGGGACTCTTTGGGGACTGAATTCCAAGAACCCTTTTAATCTCTCACCTGATATCATGAGCTTTCAGGCCCTTTCTAAGCCAAACCAAGCCCAGAAGTGTCAAACCCCCCAGGTCCTGGTGCATCCCACGTGATCGTGATCAAGAATAATCCAGAACCACAGCATCAAGTGTCTCTCACTTCACATTACAGAGTCCTCGACCTTCCAACCATCCAGCCTTCTCCAAGGTGATGACTCCTGTCTCCTGAGACGTTGGAAAACCTAGTTTGGAAGAAGAGTAAAGATACAGTTGATGCTGAACTACGTGAGTCCTCAGATTGTTTTGTTTATGGTAACGCCGTGGGCACCAGTGATCCCAGTGATCCCAGTGATCCCTCTCCTGCTCCATTGCACAAGGGGCATTATCTCAGAGTTTCTGTGCAGTGGGGTTTCTCCAGTGGAAGTCTTACTCATACTTTTCCAGCAGGGATGGTGGTGGTGATGATGTTGCAAGGAGTGGAGGATTTTAGAATCCAGCATTAGGTCACGGATGAGCAGGACAAGGATCAGGACTTGGTTCTGTTCATCTGTCAGAGCTGGAAGTCAGCAGTGCAGGGATGCAAAGGCTGCTGTAGGGCCTCTCACCTTATCTCTCTTGCTATCTCTGATCTCTGATCAGTGACAGGTACTGTTGGATGAATTAATGCAATGAGATCACTCCTGTGTCCACAGAAAGGGTGGGACTGCCAGAGGGTAAACTTCATTCAGAGAATGGTGATTTATTGGTCTCTAACCTGGTGAAACACTGGGACTTTCTGAAAACAAATAAGTACAACCAAAAAAGGTTTTCCCAGTCTGCTGTCATAACCTCTGGGGGAAGGTTGCTGGGGCTCAGTTTTGACTTGCTCAGACTAAGAAAATGGATTGTGCTTGGTTACTCCTCTCTCCCAGCCCTCTCAAAAAAGTCAAAACCTCTGAAATCCTAGACTGTGATGCCTGGATAGTTGTGAAAGTCTTTGAAACTCTTTTCCAAGAGGTGAAGATGAGGAGGAGGTGTCCTGGGAAGAAACCAGCAGCTTGATGGAGCTGTCTGTGTCTGAGGGTGGAGCAGTGCCAGAGGGTCTTTCCCTGTTCTGCTGAAACCAGACTTTCCTTTGGGGAAGTAGTGTTGTAGTCACAGAGGTTGAGTTTATTTGGTTCTGCAATGCCACCTCAGATTCTCTTTCATTTTTATGGTCAGTTTTGTGCATTTTTGGCTGTTTGAGGAACAGAATTGAGCCTTTGGAGTTACTTGGTCAGTGGTGCTGGGTGTGAAGTCCTCAGTGAAGGAAGCCCCAGAGGTTCATAGACTGAACCAGAAGCAGATGCTCATACAGGAAGATAATTTTGGCATTTCCTTACAGAATCTTTTGGAATAGGTTAATTTGAAAACTTGTTTTTGCTGTAAAACAAGCTTTAATTATTTTGACTTGTTCCCACTGTGTCTCTCAAACAACTGTTGTAGGAAATGGTGCTTTGAATAATGAGGCTGATTTATGCCTTCAAAAATGCACTGAGCCTCCAACCCACAAGTGGTCTATCAGTAATGAGCTTTTTTTGCAGAAACACAAGTAGGCAGAGACATGAGTGCGTCAGTAGGTGAAAACCTTCCAGTGCAAAATAAGGGAGAGCACAAGAAAATTAACTCAGTTGCTCGTCAGATGTGATTTTCTTTCTCTTTCAAGAGCCAAGGATGAAGCGACGAGCATCAGACAGAGGAGCTGGGGAAACATCCACTAAGGCAAAAGCTCTTTGTGCAGGGATTTCTGGAAATAATGCCAAGCGAGCGGGCCCTTTCATTCTGGGTAAGCAGGGAGGGTTTTCTTTTTCAGTTTTCAAGGTAGCTGCTGATTGCAAAACCGAAATTAAAGGTGCTATAAAAGGAGGCAAAGCAGGTGTGTAATTTAGTGTCTTACCTCAGAGTGTAATTCATTTGCTGTAGCAGAGCAGGAGCCTTTGGAGCTTCTGCAGCCAGCCAAGCTGAGGAGGTCTGTGATACTAGCCCAGCAAGGCAGGCATGGCTTTTAAGAAGCCCTTGATTTTAAACTTTTTTCTTATAACTCTGTTCTTAAACTTTGTTAAAGAACGAATTCCTTCAGGGGAGAAGTTCAACCCTGCTTGCCTGAAATTCACTGTGAAATCAGCAGGTGGTTGCTTAACAGTGCAGTGTAGTGGTCATGGTAAGTGGTGTGTGTCAGCAAGACCACTCTGCTGCCTTCTGGGGGATGCTAGAACAGTTGTTAGTTCTGAACTAGTTACATTAACTGTCAAAACCACAATGGACTCCACAGTGGAAGCCAATGGATACTCATTTGGAAGCTGATTGATTTAATCTGAAGAGTGGGGGCTGTATGTTAACTTGAAATTTGGACTGCTCTGCCTACCTGAGCCCTCCCTGCCGAGGTGGCAGTTGGGTTCAGAGGTGTGGTAATAGCAGTTGCCATGGGTGTTGCTAGTAAATGTAAAAGCTGTGTAGTTCAGGCATGCAGAAATTTGAATTTCTGAAATCAGCTGTGCCATGTGTGGGCTTTTGTTAAATGTTTCTCCAGTGAACAAATGAAATACTGCCCAAAAAAGGCTTCAGAGTTCAGTAGCATTTTTTTTTTCTTTAGGTTGTAATTTGTGGAAACACATTTAGTCTCCTGAAAAAAAAAAAAAAAAAAAAGGAANACACATTTAGTCTCCTGAAAAAAAAAAAAAAAAGGAACTTAGTTTAAACTAATGTAAACTGCATGACACTTGCACACTGATGTAACCCTGAATTAGTCATTGCTGCTTAGAGGAAAACAAGTCTGTTTTTGCTTTGTGCTCTTAGGTCCACGTTTAGGTAACTCCCCTGTGCCAAGTATTGTTCAGTGTTTGGCAAGAAAGGATGGGACAGATGACTTTTATCAGCTAAAGGTAAGCAAACTTCAGGGCTTCCAGGTCTTCAGAGCTCTTCAGCTGTCAGGATGGAGATGCTTGTGGTTGTGGAGGTGCTTGTGGAGCTTCCCCTCAGCAGCACTGCTTCCAGGCACAGATCTGGTGCTGAGATTAGCCCCAAGGGCAAGGCCTCTCTGGCTGCTCTTCTGGAGCCCTCTCATCTCCTCTGCTCTGCCTGAAGTGGGGGTGGCTCCAGTGGGGACAAGTCACTTGGGATATGAGCAGAAAAGCTGCCTGAGCTGCTCTGTGGTCTTCATCAAGCACGTGCTGTGCTCTGCACTGGTGTTAGTTCAGCTAGGGCAAGTGTGCAGACACTGGCACAGTTACATCAGCTGTGAAACACGTGTGAATGCCTAAAATGTGAAGTCTGGGGGCCTTTGGGTTTTAATGGGAGCTGTAAAGATCTTTTCCCTTTTCCTGAAGATTCTCACCTTAGAAGAAAGGGGTGATAAAGGAACAGAAACCCAGGAGGAGCGACAGGGCAAGATGCTGCTGCACACAGAGTATTCTCTCCTTTCCCTGCTCCACAACCAGGAAGGAGTGGTTCATCATCATGGGCTCTTCCAGGTACTGCTGGTCACCATCCAGGTTGGAGTGCCAGTAATTGCCATTGGCTTGAGCTGCTTTTGTTTAATGTCCAGCTGCTGCTGACCCCATTGCTCTGTGTGTTCAGGATTCCCAGCACACTGCTGAGGTGAACCACTGCTGGGGCTTTGGAGAGTTATGTGGGGTGTAATGGGGTTGGGATTTGGGGAATGGGAGAACATGCAAAGTGGGACAGGTACTCAGTAGTGTCCTCTTCAAGTGGGAAAAGAGCTGCTCCACTGGCTGATTAATCTGTGCCCACAGAGCACCCTCTAGAACTGAACTTGTGCTTTCCTCTCTGCACTGTTTTGTGATGACTTGTAAGAAGGGACAAACTGCCAAGGAATGATTTCAGCAAGTTCAACTAGTCAGTGTGCTGGTTGGTGTCTCTGTGAGTGAGTTGTCTTGCTGTTAACACCATCAGAGCTCTTCACAGATGTGCTGGGTGAGAGAATTTACTGGTTTGGATGTTGGTGCTTCCATGCTTGCTGGTTAAATTTTGTGAACAGACTTTTGACTTGAGGCTCTCTGCCTTAAATAAGCCAAATGTCCAACTGTGTCCTGTATAATGCTACAGAAGAACTGCTACTTGTGTCATAAGATTTCTGTTCTCATTAATAATATGTGTTGGAGCCCTCCTGGTCACAGTCTGTGCCCCAGTGGGGTTTTTCTAGGCTGTGCTAGAGGTGTCTGTGTGTGGAACAGCCTCAGTGCTGGTGTACACATGCAGGGAAACAGCACAGACACCCTCTGGCCTCTTTTATTGTCTTTTTGAAATCCCAGCTTGGGGCAAAGATCAAGCACAGTGCTTGCATTTGCTTATTTTGGGATCACCAGGGAGTTATTTATTCTCTGCATGTAAGTCCATGTGCCCAGGTAGCTTCCCTGAACTCCTTGGTTTGCCTCCCCGTAGGACCGAGCTTGTGAAATCATTGAAGATCTAGAAGCCAACAGAATGGTCAGGAAGATGAAGAAGCGCATTTGTCTCGTGTTAGACTGCCTCTGTGCTCATGATTTCAGTGACAAAACAGCAGATCTGATCAATCTG
Source organism: Florisuga fusca (assembly GCA_038090715.1). Taxonomy (NCBI): domain Eukaryota; kingdom Metazoa; phylum Chordata; class Aves; order Apodiformes; family Trochilidae; genus Florisuga; species Florisuga fusca. Next base: position 2,260,602 of record JAAWXA010000045.1, read on the forward strand.
CAGCATTATGTCATTAAGGAGAAGAGGCTCAGTGAGCGGGAGACAGTGGTGATCTTTTATGATGTGGTACGAGTGGTAGAAGCATTACACAAGGTAAGAGCTTTGTTATCCCCTCCAGTGCTGGGAGGCTTGGCTTCCCCATCTCAGTGTAATAGATGCTTTAAACCTTAGGTGGTGACAAGGTGACAGAGGATGGGTGTTTCAGCTATTTCCCTGTAACAGTGTTCTGTGTAAGACCTCGTGCCCCAAGCCATAAAAGAGCATTCCCTGCCTCTCCCCTCCAGTTTCTTGATGATAACGAAGTGTTTGTTGACTGTGGAGCAGGGCCAGCTGGACTGGATGCAGATCAGGTGAAGGGCAGTGTCAGGAACCTCAGAAAGGGGAGGTGGAAGAGGAGAGCAGAGGCTAATCAAATGCAGGAAACACTTCAGGCCTTTTCCTGTTGAAGCAAAATAAATCACAATGTAAGAATTGATTTCTGAGATCAGAACCTCAGGCTACAAGTTTGAGATCAATGAGCTAGAAATTATTTTAATAAAAATAGACTCTGCCAATGTTTGACTGCTTACCTTGTGGCAAGGGACACCCATCCTTCCTTGGCAGGGCAGGGCAACATGGATCCTTAGAGGGAATCTTTATCATATTGGTCTGACCAGAGTGGCAAAAGAAGTGCCCAAAGCACCCAGGGTGCAGCCTGACTTTGAAACATTGATCAAGGTTATTTCTGAGAATAAAGTTGACATAATTTCAAAAGATACTTAGAGCTTTTGTCCAAGTATCAGTTTTATATTACTGTAACAAATATGCTTTTGCTCACGTTATATTATTTTATCTTTTACAGAAAAATATTGTGCACAGAGACTTGAAACTAGGAAACATGGTGCTAAACAAAAGGTAAGTGTGCTGGAAAGCTGCTGTTCTGGCAGTTGTCTCATGTTTCTTCCCCGTGCAGATTTCTATTAAAAACACAATCAAAGGCAGCACTTGTTGAGAGTGCTCTCATGTGAAAGGGAGGGGGAAGTGGAAGCAGGCTGAGCAAAAATGCAAATCTAGTTCAAAGTTGGAGATTGAGTTGATCTCCAAAACTGAACTGAGCCCAGCCTTGACAGTTCACTCTTCCACCAAGCTTCCTGACCCCTTGTCAGCACTTCTGCTTTTTGGATTCTAACTTCTGAAAACTGACTTCTATAGTAATTCAGAAACCTGCTAGAGAAATACTGCATTTAGTGATTCAGTTCACATAAGTCACTTTCCAATGTGCTAAAGGAATTCCCAGCACTGCAGTCTGTACTATAATCACAGCAGTGTTAAATCTTTGACTGTTGCACTGCTGTGTTTTCACTAGCAGTAAAATATTTACTTATCTAAACAAAAGTTCTTCTGTCTAGTCTATGTTTGTGCTTGAAATAGCTTCCTTGTTCCCACGAGCTGGTTTGATGGAAGCCTCTGCTCACAAGGCCCTGATGTCCCCTGTGCCATGGGGGCTGTGCAGGCAGGGGGGGAGCAGAGTCAGCAGCAGCCCTGGGGCCCTCGAGCCAAGAGCAGCTGGAGCAGTGTGTGCTGTGCTTGGTGGCTCCTTGGGTTAAGCAGTGATTTAGTTGGCAAGCTAATTCCAGTTCAGATACTCTGCTCTTCTCCTGCAGTATTACATTACTGGCTAAATATTTTGTACTGACTGTAAGAATGAGTGGAATTCGTTCTTTTTACACTGTCTGGTTTTCTGTGGAATGAATAAAAAACTGGAAGGCTTTAGGTCTGCAAGCTTCCAGAGTCTGTACAGAGCACACTTGCAGTCACAGCTTGCTTTTTTCTCCTCCCTAATACTGTTTGAAAGCAAATGGATTTTACCTGCTGAGGCTGAATGGCTTGGTTCCCCACACACAGCAGCTGGTGCATTTCAGGGCCACCTGTAAATTGGTTTAAGTCATTTCTATAGAGCTGCTTTAGGATCAATCTGTTCTGTTTGCTCCTTTGACTCTCCTCACAATGAGGGGGCAGACAAATATTGTTGCCTTAAAGGATCCACCCTGAGCTTCCCTTCTCTTTTGGGCAAAGTGTGGAGTGGAGCATCCCAGTGCTCCTGCTGCACACAGGGGCCCTGCTCACAGGAAGGGGGAGGCATTGGAAGCTTGGTGAACACGCCTGCCAAAGTCATTCTTTGCATTACATGCTGTGTTTTTGCTTTCTACTAGCAGAGACCATCAGCTTGAGGGAGGAAAAGCTGTAGCCTCTAGAGCAGTGAGTCATCTGGAAGGGTGGGTGAGGTGTAAGAATAGATCACCATGGAGAGGAGCAGTCACTTGGGCTGATCAGAAATGTTTGTTCTGTTCCAGCCGTGCTCACAGAGGAGCCAGGTCTTTTCTGTCAGCAGGGGAGTGAAGGTAGCTACCTATCCCTGCAGGGTCCTGTTCTGGCCTGTGGCACCCTGGGCTAGTGAAGGTTCCTCATACCTTGTCCCCTGCAAGATGTGGATGTTAAAGCCTCTCAAGTTTTCCAGTTAGGCAGTGCAGTAGTTGGGTGATTACAGATTAGATCAAATTTCAGTGACTAAATAAAACCAAGCAATCCTGAACGTCTGAGTGTCCTTTAGAACATTCAGTCTTTTAAATCCTTGACAAATCCTGCAGATTGTTATTCAGCCAGGGAGGTCTCTTGACAGTTGAAGCTAACACTTGTTAAACACAAGCCTGTCTTTCTTAATAATCAACTCTCCACTGCCAACCCACACTTGGTTTTATTTCACTTGTCTCTTAGACTTGCTGGAAATATTTTCTGGGTATTGTGACTGACTGAATTCATTCTCTCAGGCTGTACTTGGGTAATACTTTTCAACAATATAGAAATACTCTAGACAGTGTTTTTCTACTCAGTCCTTTAAATTGTACATGAAAATTCAAATTGTCTGAGTGACATGGAAGATTTCATGTGATAGTAGTTTTGCACTGAGCTCATTTTCCCTGGAAAAAAATCATCAATTGGAGCTGGCAATAGTGAAGGGAAGTAAGAGCTATCTCACTGGAGAAACTGCCAGAACTGCAGGTACCTGCCTTTTCTGTAGGAGGTTTTTTGGATGTTGATTAAACTTTCTCTGTTCCACTTGTGAAGAACAGTCCTGCAGATCAGGGAAAACTGAAAACACAAAAGTGGTTGTACAGAACCTGTATCCCCTCTGCTGGCCACACGTAAGCAAGAGGTGCAGGGGGGCAGGCATGGGGCTGTCCTGCTGGGGGGGACACTGTGCCATCAGGCTCATGCACTGTGGTCCTGTGGTTCACTGATGCCTTCTCATCCTTCCCAGGACTCACCGAATAACCATAACAAACTTCTGTCTGGGGAAGCACCTGGTGAGTGAGGATGACCTGCTGAAGGACCAGCGGGGGAGCCCAGCCTACATCAGCCCCGACGTGCTCAGCGGTAGGAACCCCCCCAGCACCAGCTCACAGCCCCACACCTGGCACCCACTTTTATATCTGTGCCTTCTGATCACAGATGAGAGGCATGAGTGTTACCTGCCCTCTGTCACAGCCTCCTCATTAGGGTCCAACCCTGAGACTTTGTTTTTCCAAGTGAGAAAATACGGAGGGAAAGAGCAAGAGTAACTTTTCTTAAGGCTGGTCTGGACTTCAAAGCTGATTAAAAATTCCCTCTCTGTTCCTGAGTAAGTCCAACTGCAGACAAGATGTTCCATTTCCCAGGTCTGAATCTTGTTCCTGAGGCTTTGCTTCATCTGTGGGTGAATCCCTGGGTCTAAGAGGCCATTGGTCCAAATCCCCCCATGATGTCCATTTACAGGCAGCAGCAGCAGCAACGCAGCCAAACGCTTCTGACATGATCTGCCAGGCAGGTTGGAGGCTGCTTCCCTCCTGGGCAGGACTGAGCCAGGAAGGAGCAGAGGCAGGCAGGGAGGTGGGACGTGTTTTTTGCAGGCCTTTCCTGTTCTGCAGGATATCCTGAGGCCTCTGGAACCAGATGGATGATACGAGCCAAATGCTCGGCGGGAGCTCTGAGCAGTTGCAGCCCAAGTGGCTGCTGCCTGGTAGAGGTTGTCTAGAGCTGCTCCTTCTGCTCATCTAGGTGCTGCTCTGTCCTGGACTTCAGCCCTGTCACCCCCCTGCCAGCAGGGCTGCCAGCCCCTGCATTTCCTCTGATGTCTGGGTTGACTGGACACACACAGCAAGCTGCCTGCTGACCTCCCTGACAGCTGAGTCTGCTCAGCACCCTGCGAGGGGCTTCATAAATACCATCTCTGCATCTCACGCCCTGGCCTGACCCTCGGGTGTAATCACCCTGCACTCAAGCATCCCTGTGGAGAGCACTTCCCTGATCCTGTGCTTCTGAAAAGGCTGTTCCAAAGTGGCTCAGTCTGCAGCTCCCCCCAGGAATCCAGGGAAAAGTTACTTGAGGACGTTCCAGGCTTCACCGCCCCCCCAGCCCCTGAGCCCCTCCGTCTGTGCTGCCAGAGGAAGCTGAAACGCCTGAAGAATTAATCATTGTTTTAGGTCTCCAGGAGAAGCTGTCTTCTGCTAGGAGATGGCTTGTGTTTTATGGCTGCTGAAATGTCACCGCAGGAAAAGCTGGAGGAGGGAGGGAGAGGTGCCTTTTTTTGAGCATATAAAGCAAAGAATAATTAGTCCAAATAACAAATGCTGCAGCCGTGACTCACTCTGTGAGTCAGAGGAAGTCATTCCCTCAGTCCTGTGCTGTGGTACAAGTGCTGGAATTGAGTTTCTTGACCCTCGTGCACGCTGCTCTTTGCTGATTTACTGTGTGACCGAGGGGGCTCTGCAGCCCCAATCCCCCCAGTGGGTCCTGGGGTGTGCTGGGGACACCTGGCTGGTGAGGCTGGTGTTGTTCACGGCCACTCTGCACCTGAGAAGCACTCAGACTTCCTTCCCTGCCTCCCTGTGCTCGCTGGCCCTGATGTTCCCTTCTCCTTTGTCCTGGATTTGCAGCATCCTTGGAGCCTTTGAGATTCAGGGATTCTGCTGGGACAGCAAAGGGGAGGGAGGGGGAACCTCCAGCACTGCTCAGGGTTTCTGGTCCATGGATGTTGTCAGATCACATCAAGGCTGTTGGGTGGGGAAGGACATCTGTGTGGAGTTGTACAGTTTGGCTTTTGTCAGATGTGCTTTTGGAGGAGGTTCTTGGTGTCTCAAGAAGTGTTTTGGTGAACACTGAGGAAAAAAGGGTCCCGTGCAGGGGTTGTCTCGGTGCCTTTCCCGCTGGTGGGCTGCAGAGGTGAGCTGTGTGGTAAAGCCTCTTGCTTTTGTGTCTCCTTTGCTCCCTGCAGGACGGCCGTACCGTGGCAAACCCAGTGACATGTGGGCTCTGGGTGTGGTGCTCTTCACCATGCTCTATGGGCAGTTCCCTTTCTACGACAGCATACCTCAGGAGCTCTTCCGAAAAATCAAGGCTGCCGAGTACACCATCCCGGAGTGAGTACAGAGCTGGGCTCTCCTGGGCAGGGGGATGGGGGCTTCTCCAGTCCCTGATGGGTGCTCCCAGGAGCTGTCCTGCTGCTGCCTCTGCAGAGGGCTCACCACCTTCTCTCTCCCAGGGATGGACGGGTCTCAGAGAACACTGTGTGCTTGATCCGAAAACTGTTGGTCTTGGATCCGCAGCAGCGCCTGACAGCTTCTGAAGTGCTGGATTCTCTCAGCTCCATCATAGCATCCTGGTATGTGTGAGGAGAGAAGGGAGAGGGGTGTCTCCGGGCATGGGCTGTGCTATCCCGGCTGTGGCCAGCAGGATACCAGAGGAGGGCTCCTGGGAACTGTAAAAAAGGTCTTTAAATCCCATCGTGTCTCAGCCATTGGTGTCTGCTGATGGGTAGAGCCGGGGTGGTCTGTACAAATGCTGATTGTTGTGGCCAAGGTTGGAGTCTGTGAAGCCAGAATGCTGCACGACAGACCCGAGGGGCAGCAGGGCCTTTGCTGCTGGGCCCCCCTTGTGCTCCCCAGATCTGATTTTTATTTTTTTTAAAGGATGTCTACTGGTCAGGGGTACCTTACATGCACAAACAGATGCAGCCAAATGCAGACACTGCCTGCAAGGGCTGTGCTCCCTGTCCCTGACACTCTGCTCTCCCCCCAGGCAGTCCATGTCCTCGCTGAGTGGCCCTTTGCAAGTGGTGCCAGACATTGATGACCAAGTGGCTAATCCTGAAAACCCCCAGGAGGTGGGTGTTCCCACTGCCCTTCTCACCCAACCCCTCTCCTGGCTCTGCCTGTGATGGAACGAGGGGGCAGCCCCCAATCTGGGGAGAGTGATGAGGTCCTGGCTGTGCCTGTCACAGTGGGAGGGAGGATGGTGCTGCTGGGCTGGGGGTCCATCCAGCTGGCCCGGGGGGAGCTGGCAGCCCCCTCCTCCTCCTGAGCAGTGCTCCCACCCTCACACAGTGGGGGGAGCAGGGAAGAGGCTCAGGCTCCCCGGTGAGCTCTGCCATGACAGCAAACATCCTGTTTTCTTGCCAGTTGTTTATTTTTGTGTTGGAAGTGGCAGCCAGTGACCTCACTGCTTGGGGACAGCCTCGTAGAAGCCTTTGCCTGTGAGCCCTGTCCAGTGCTGCTGTCACAAATCCCTCTGCTGGGCTGGGGGGGTGTGAGGATGGGGGTCAGACAGCTGCAGCCTCAGAATATCTGGCAGGGTTGGGCTGAGCTGCATCAGGGCAGAGCTGCTGAGGTTTCCATCCCCCTGGATGTTCCTGGTGGCACTGGTGGCTCAGGGACTGTCCTGCCTGTAGGTCTGGCAGCAAGTCCAGTCCCTGTGTTAGGGCTCTGGGTATCCCGAGGCAGCACGGGGCTGTTGGAGGGGTGTTGTGGGACTCTTGCTGTGTCTCTGATGGGTGTTTCTCCTGCAGGTGAAGGTGACAGAGGAGTGCTCACAGTACGAGTTTGAGAACTACATGAGGCAGCAGCTGCTCTTGGCTGAGGAGAAGAACACTTTGCATGAGGCCAAGAGCTTCCTCCAGAAGCGGCAGTTTGGGAACATCCCCCCCGTGCGACGCTTGGGCCACGATGCTCAGCCCATGAACCCTTTGGATGCAGCTATCCTGGCCCAGAGGTACCTTCGGAAGTAGCTTCCCACACATGGAGAGCACAAGCACCACCCTGCAGTCTGCCTTTCACGTCGCCTACTACAGCTCAACAGCAATACTGGTGTCCCGTGATGGAGAATAATGTAGCAATTCTTCTGAGCTCTGTTCAGGGACACACACTCACACTCTGGAGGGAGAAGACTTTTGACAAAGATAGTTTTGGAAGCAGCAACCTCTTGGCATCTTCTGGAATCTGTTTTGGTTTTTTGTTGTTTTTTTTTTTAAATCGAAGCCTAGATGACTAATCTGCTTTTAATCATGACTGTAATCTACCTCTCTTGTCTTTTTAACCATGCTGTTCTCTGGATCGAGCAAAGCCTGTGGGAAAGGAGAAGACTACCCAGGGTGAAGCTGGTTTGCTGGCACAAGAGTGGCAGCTGTGCAGCACGGAGTCAGCTGCCCGCGTTGGCTCCGGATGGTTTGAATAAGCTGAGGTTTGTGGGGGGCAGGGGGTTTAGCAAGGAAGAATTCCTGGAAACCTCCCACTTCATCTGCATCAAATCTTTGTTCTGTCCTTAACGTGCCACCTGGTTTGGCTGTTGTCTGACCCTGGGTGGCTGTGCTGGGGCTGCAGCATCCCGAGGAGCCGGGGGTGTGAGCGGCCCCTCCGCAGGGATTGGTCCCGGGGTTGCTCCCTGCACGGGCAGATCCTGTCTGCAGTTCAGAGGTTTTGCAGGACTTGGGCCCAGCGTGGCCTCCGACCTCTTTCCCACCTTTTCACTGATTCTTTTAGTTTCATAAGGATATATGATTTAATCTTATTTTTCAGTAGCTTATCTAAGGTGCAGTTAAAGTTGCATTAATTCTGACTTAGCGTTTTTCACACTTCAGTTGTGGTACAGATATAATATATGAGTTATAATGTGAAAAAGCTTCCCAAAATAATCTGCCTAGAATTAGGAAGGGGCTGGCTGAAGTCTCTACTGTATTTGTTCCCCAGTTTATCTTGCCATCCCAGCCTCACCACGCAGACCCGGGGCGCTGAGGCGGGGGAAGGACGTCCTGATTTGTCACAGAGTGCCACTGGAGGAGCCAATGTCCTGTGCTGAGAACAGGGACGATTGTTTCTGAGCCTCATTTTGTGAACTGGATGCCTGTCTTGCCAGATGAACTGTTCTCACACAGAGATCCAGGGCTCCCTCTGCCCCCTGCCCCTGCTCCATCACCCTCCCCTGCCAGCCTCGGGCTGGGCACAGGGATCTGTGTGAGCAGGGATGGGAAAAGCTGCTGTGGGCTCAGCTCAGAGCTGCCCCAGTGGTGTGCAGCAGATCTCTGTGCAGTGTGTTGCCTTCTCTTGCCTGGGCTGGGGATGGGGACTGTGTCTAGCCTGGGCCAACCTACAGGTGTCTTTGTGGGGACATAGGGATTGACCTGAAACTTCTTGGCAGCGTTGGGCATTATCTCATGCCTGAGAACTCGCTGAAGCCGTGTGGCAGCAGCGAGCAGGCAGGGAATTGTGAACACTAAGACAGCCCAGAGCAGTCACACCCACCCCAGCCAGCTGAGCCAGTAGCCTGAAGTCTTTGCCTTATTTATTGTTATGATGGTTGGTCTGTCCTGGCACCTCTGGCATGTGTCCATCACCCCCTGTGCCACCAGCACCAGAGCAGGGACCCCCCTTCCCTCCCTCCCCCCAGTCCTGAGCATCCCTGGGGCCCTGACCCCCCAGCCCCTGAGGCCCTGCTCTCTCTATCTGGATTTTTCTCACCTCTTTATTTTATTTTTCCCCAAAGTTAAAGCAATATTGCAGGGACTCTGCAAGGCTGTATCATACCCTGTATTCCTCTGCCCTGGTCATCACCAGTAAATCATCACACTTGTATTAAAGCAAACTGGAAGAGGGGGTGGTGCAGGGAGGGCTGGAGCAGCTGGGGGTGCGGGTGGAGGGGTGGCACTGTGGGAAAGAGCCTGTTGTAAGGAGAAAAAGAAAAAAAAAAAGAAAAAAAAAAAAGGAAAAAAAATTTGTATAAAGACATTATTTTTGTACTACATCAAAACTACTCCTGCATGTCGGCAATAAAACTTCATACCCAGAGCCCAGTGCTCAGCGACCCTGCAGGGAGCGGGATGGGGAC
>JAAWXA010000045.1:2269792-2316622 GCA_038090715.1 Florisuga fusca
CATCTACACAGCGGGTGGGGATGCAGGGGTGGGTGCTTGGGGATTTGGGGACGCAAAACTTGGAACTTGGGGACACAGGGCTCGGGGATGCAGAGCTTAACGTGTGGGGACGCAGAGCTTGGGGACATGGAGCTCGGCTCCCTGGTGCACACTGTGGGCTCTGTCTCTCCAGCCCTACAGTGGGGCTGTGCAGCTCCCAGCTGGCCCCATTGCCAGGGCAGGGGCTTGTAATGGGGCTGTTGTGCAAGGGAGGCATAGGGGCCCTCCTGGTGATGCTGGTGGCCACGTTTTGGGGTGTCCCATTGTGAGGGGCTGCCCAGCCCTGGGACGTGCGGTAGCCCCGCGGTACTGGACTGTCCGGGACAGTTCTGCTGATGTGTCACATTTTCTGCATTTCTTTCCTCATTCCTCTCTCCCTGGAGCCGTTTCTGGGAAATGAGCTCGTCCCCTGCCAGGTCCTGCCTGCTGCCCTGCCTGCTCCCCTGCCCCACTCCTTGGGGGCCCACAGCACCCCACAGCTGTGGGTGACCTGGGTCCCACGGAGGACAGTGGGGACAAGCTGCTGGGGCTGGTGTTGGGCTGCTTGGGGCCAGGCGGGTCCCAGGGCACAGGAGGTGGGTGCTGACCCCAGCAGCCTTGTGAGGCTCGTGGACCCTGACCCCCATGGGCTGTCATGGAGGAGGTGGCACAGGGCATCCATGCCCCCCTCTCAGCTCCCAGGACACGTTCCCGTGGGACCCATGGCTGGCTCTGCTGTAAGGCACAGGCAGATTTTCTCCCTGCAGAGGGACAAGCACCTCACCCAGGGACACGGCAGGAGCTGGGAGGGTGTGTGTGTGTGGGGGGTGTTAGCCCAAGCTCAGTGTGTTCCCTGCAGACCCAGTGGCCTTTGCACCATGTCCTGGTCCTTGTCCCCATGACCTGGGTGCCCATGGCAAAGAGCTGAGCTGCTGTGGCTCGAGGCATGGTCACAGGCAGGAATAGCACCAGAGGGGACAGGGGGCTTTGGGGGTGGGGTCCGGTCCCCAGCAGCACCTTGCTCAGCCCCCTGTGTCCCACAGATGTGTAGCACGTGCTGTCCCCAGGGGCTCTGAGCGTGAGCGGCGCAGGATGGAGAGCCGCAAGCGGGACATGGAGCTGCTGAGCAACAGCATGGCTGCCTACGCACACATCCGAGGTGAGCCCACGGCAGGGACACGGCCTGGGGGACCCTGGGGACACCAGAGTCCCCACAGCAGCCACGGGCCAGTCCCTCACCCCCTCTTTTCTCCCTGCAGCCAACCCCGAAAGCTTTGGGCTCTACTTTGTGCTGGGAGTCTGCTTCGGGCTGCTGCTGACCCTGTGCCTCTTGGTGCTGCGGCTCTCCTGCCAGACCCCCGCACGCCCCCCGCCCCGCCCGCGGGACCTCAGTGAGGACGAGGAGGAGGAGGACGAGGATGAAGAAGAGGAGGACACTGTTGACCGTGCAGCGTCAGAGTCGCTGCTGCCAGTGACAGAGATCCCTCTGGAGAGCCACAGCCCCGGGGACGGGGCCTTGGCCATCAACGTCTTCGCCTCGGCGGAGGAGCTGGAGCGGGCGCAGCGGCTGGAGGAGCGGGAGCGCATCATCCGCGAGATCTGGCGCAACGGGCAGCCCGACATCCTGGGCACCGGCACCCTGGGCCGCGTCCACTACTACTGAACCCCAGCACGGGGCCAGCTGCCCCAGAACTGTGCCTGGCTGCCCCTGGCAGCTCAGTGATACTGGGACACCTTCAGGAGCTGCCTGGGACCCGGCCTGGGGCCAGGAGATGGGAGGAGAGGGGGGCTGCTGGCTGCCCCTGGGGTGGAGGAGCTGCCCCAGAGCATCTCTGCACCGTTGCCAGCTGGACCTGGTGCTGTGGGTCCAGCCTTGCCCCCGCCACTCTGGGTCATGATGCACTTTGAGCCATTGGTACGACTGCTGGCCCAGCCCCGGGACCCTGTGGAGACAAGGACAGGGCAGAACATGCCGGGCTCAGGACTGGAGGGAGGCCGGTTCTGGTGGGTTCCAGTGGGGCTGTAGGTTTGTGTAAGCTGTGGGGTTCCTGCCCCAGAAACATGGTGCTCTCAGACACTACCTATAGCCTGCGTGGAAGGGCCCTGTCTGTTGGGCACAAGATGTGCTGGGGAGGGAAGGTCCAGAGGAGCCTTCCCAGGCCAATTCCTTCCCCTCGGTCCCACTAAAATTAGCCGGGTCCTTTCCGGCACCGCCCAGCCCTGACCCGGCGGGGCCGGGGCGTGTGTTTCCCATCGGGCTCTCGGGGTGGTGGGAGCTCCTCAGGGACCCCCAGGCTGCTCCTTGCAGGGCTGAGCCACATCCTGACCACGCTCCTGGCACCAGCACAGCCTCACAGGGCGTGGGGACCCTGCTGTCCCTTCCCCAGCCCCCTCCTCGGAAGTTTTATAAAAATAGCTCCTTCCCAGGCCATTTTCCCGTGCCAGCAGGATCCAGATGTTTTCCAGATGTTTCCCCACGCCTGTGGCTTGAGGCCAGGATGTGCTGGGGCTGGGCTGGGAAATGATGCGGAGGAGGAGGAGGAGGCAGCACTGTCCCAGCCCCATGGTGAGCCCTGGCTGAGAAAAGGGGCACAGGATGGTGAGGGGCACTTGCCCACCCCGGGAACAAATGGCAGAGGCTGCAGCCGGCCCTGTGACCACCAGCACGTCTGATCCTGGCACCTGGAGCTGAGCAGGACGGGCTCCTCCACTGGGCAGCCTTGGTTCTGCACCGAGCCAGCTCTGCTGGGACCCCCTGTGCCCAGTGGGACCAACCCAGCCCTGCCCAACACCATGGGGAGGTGACAGCCCACTGCAGAGCACCCATCCGTACCCAAAATAGTTTATTTTAAACATCTACACGCCCACAGGCTGCTGCATGGCTTTGGGGCCACACAGGAGGGCAAGGAGCAGTGCCCAAGGGGGGGGAGTTGTGCCCAGGTTGGTGCAAACCCCGGCTGGGGGGAGTTTGGGGGACACTGGCACAGTTCATCACCCAGAACTGCAGCCAGCAGGGCTGTGGGGATGAGGGTGCCTCACCAGCCCCTGCTCCTCCTCAGCAGCTTCCCCAGCTCCCAGGGTCAGTCACTCCATCCTACCTGCCCACGAGGCCGTGGTGCTGTGCCAGGCTCCTCTGCCACTGACCCTCACCATGCAGGTGACACCGGAGGAAACCACCTCAGTGCTGGGAAGAAGTTGAAGCTGAGCACCTCTCTGGTCCACGCTGCAGCCCTGCACCCCACAGGGCTCCTCCTGACCCCTGGCAGGGCCAAGCCCCAGGTCCCCAAACCACCACACCCACCCATGGGACCACATGTGGCCAGTGCCTGCTCCTGACAGCACTGAGGCTCCTTCAGACCAACTGCATGGGATGTGGTGACACCAAACCACAGCTGGAGCAGAAGATCCACGCTGGGTAGACGAGGCTGAGTTCACCCAGGAACAAACTCCCTTCCAGGGGCAGCAATGGAAAAGCATTTACTGCCTGGCACTAGCAAGTGGCATGGGCTCTTGTCTGGGTGGCACTTGACTGGTGGAAAACCCACCTGGAGCCACGACCCTCAGGAAGGAGCTGTGCTCCAGGCCCTGGATGGAGCTGGGCTCCCTGCTCCTGGGTGACTCAATCCTTACAGCAGAGTGCTGGGGCTCTTCCCCCCCACTGCAATTACAGGGAACAGAAAGGGGCTAAAAATAACACCAGCACCCCCAGTGCCTGGTCCCCTCCTCACCCCCTGTTTCAGAAGTGCCCTCCCAGCTCAGAACACAAAACAAAGCAGAGTTACACCTACTACTTCTTTTATTCTATTTTATTTGCATAAACAAACTTCAGGGCTTTGCTAAACAGGAATTGTTCAAGTCAAAACAAACCAAACTCTAGTTGGTGTGTGTGTGGGGGGGGAAACAGCACAGCAACCCTGGGGAGGGGGCGGCGGGAGAGCGGTGTCTGTACAGCGCCTGCACACGGAGCTGCTCCTGCTGGGGGGGCTCAGCCCAAGAACCACCTGCAAACTGCTTCAGAATGTTGGAAAGTAGAAGATAAAAGATAAGAAGAAACACATCACAGCGGCCGTCCTTTACCAGCACAGGAGGGATTTGCCTTTTTGTTTTTATAAAAAGATTAATAAAAAATATTGAAAAATTCTCATCTCCTTTTTATAGTTTAACCTAGTAGAATTCTGAAGTTTCTTAGAAAACTATGTTACCTTGGAAAGAGCACTCAAGTTCACAACCAGCTGCACAGAAGATACACAAAATGCCTACAAGCAGTTTGGGACTCCAGCACACACCAGGCCTAACACTGTACACACACAGTGGTGAGAAGTAGGGTGTCTTTTTTTTTTTTTTTTTTTAAACCATGCTAATTTTGTTAACTTTCAACATAAAAGGAAAACAGTTTTTAAAAGGCCCTAAACTCAACTGTTACATAAAAAAAAGTTTTAAAAAAAAAATCATAGCAGTTTGGTCCCAATGAGTTAACATTTAGATGTTTATTCACATGCTTCATTGCTTTCTTATTTATAAGAACCAAAAACAGTTTCCAAAATTATCATTTAATTGATGTTACTACATACGTAAAGGCCTAAAATAAGAAGAATATGAATTTAAAAAATTGAATACACAATAGGGGAGAAAAAATTTGAACTGGCGAGTTAGTCCCGACCTTTACTATTTCAAATTATAAAAGAGAAACAAAAACGTCAAGACTACCAGGTTCAGATGGGGGCACAAACCAAAATCCACATTGTCTTCAAAGCCTGTTACCAAAAAAATAACCGACCATTCAATAAGGTCACAGACAAGAGAAAATCTAGCATCTCACCCTTTACTTGACCTCACTCAGTCCAGAAGGTGAGTCTTTGGGAAGATGAACTCCATGAACGGATCCAAGCATAAATGATTGATCAGTTCTAGTCCACGCTGAGGGAGGCTGTGCTCTGGAAATGCAGTTGAGTTGGGGCTGTTCCAGAGCTCCTCTCTGGGGCTCTGCTCAGCACTGGGGGATCACCCTGACAATCTCCAGCACCAGCCTGGTGCTGAACCCCTTCCCCCTGCCAGGGCCCTCGGGACTCGGCGGCGCAGCGGCTACTCGGCTGTCGTCTGCATGGTGTCCTTCTCCTCTCTGTTCTCTGCTCCGCTTTCATCATCCTCGATTTCTCCTTCTTCTCCACTGAATTTGTCATGGGCCCACTTGGGGCTGGTGCTTGACTTCCTGAACATGAAACGACCCCTTCCTCGGGGGAAGGCGCCCCGGCCCCGGCCTCTGCTCACCCACTTCTCCGCACCTTCGCCCTCCCGGTCGTCGTGCTGTGCGGGAGGAACCAAGGACAGAGGTGACACAGTGACAGGGGAGCTGGAAACCTGACTTGTGGCAGGCAGCCCTGCAGCACCAACCAGGCTGCTGCCTCTGTGCCACAGGGAATGCTGCCACCTAAAGAGTCACACTGCCTGGCTCCGGGGAGGAGCAGCAGCAGATGCAGAACACACAACCACTACCCGGGCTCCTCCTGGCTAACAGAGTGCTGAGGGGACAGATGCCAAGGCCTGCAGCACCAGTGCTGGTTTTGAAGCTCCACAACTTAAAAGATATTCTACACATTTCCCTTTTATTTTCTTGCCACTCAAACCTCTAAGGCAGCTTCAGCTCTTACTGCTGGGTACTCAGTTGACTAACACGTGTTGCTTTCAGAAATGCTTTGTGTGAGCTACAGCAGATGCAGCTGGTGTCAGCTGACATGGACCATGTCACTAGGCTCAAACTGATCCAGTTCTGTACCTAAAGTGAAGCACAGAGCCTGGATACCCCCAAAATGAAAATTCTGATTGTAATAAGATCAGAGAAAAATGCAGTAAAATAAATAAATTAGGCTTTCTTGTTTGAGGTACAAGGCTGAAATACTGGATTACTTAATGAGAAGATTGGGGAACTCAAGTACCTCAAATCAGAAAAAACAAATTAAGTGTCTGTTTATAATTCCTCTTCTTCACAGAGGGCAGTAAATCACCCAGGACTCTCCTAGATTAATGCCTGTTAGCACAGCAAACTTCCACCAGAAAGAAAACAGAACAGCACTAACCCAGCCAGGGAGCAGGGTGCTCCACAGGGCTGGAAGAACCAAGAAATGCAGACTGCAACACAGACTAAACACTCTTAGTCCATGTTTTGAAGAGCACATACACAGGGGTGCAGACATGTTTCGGCACTTCACACACATACCAAGTAGTACTTCTTGCTCTTGGGTGTGTACTCTGGATCCCACTCCTCATCTCTGGTTCGCTTCTGGAAGTCGTTGTTGCCACCACTGTTGCTGTTATTGTTGCCTGAAAAGTTGCCTCTGCCCCATCCTCTCCCTCTTGCTCTGAACTGCTGCAATAGCAAAACAGGGAAGAAAATTAAAATTGTTGCAGTGGCATTGCCCTCCCACCTCAGATAGCTTCCAGGGGATATAAGATCACTTCCCTAATTATCCAACACCTTTAACCTACCATGAAAACAACCCAGTACACTTTAGAGTGAGCTGGTCACACAGTGCAGCCCAGATTCTCTGCAGCTGTTTAAGACCATTTAGAGGCACTTCAAGAACACCCGTTAGAAAGCACCTGACAGACACCACGTGCACATAAGACATCTATGTAACTAAGGCACAACAACTGCCAACAGTAAGTGTGGTTGTGACCAGATGAGTCACTTTGGTGGCCTAACCCCAACTGACTGACACACAGCACACTGCCCATCGGGGTGGCTCAGCAACTGCTGAAGCACAAAAGCTTCCATGCTTGATTCTGCTCCACACATCTCGAGTTCAACTGCCCAGAATGTCTTCTCAGCACCCTGGTTTGTGCTCCAGATCTGGCTCATCATCCACACCCAATGTCTTTGGGGTCTCTCCTGCACGTCACACTGTGACTGGGGAAGAGCAACACACAGCGGCCACTTCTGGATCACTTTGGGAACTGACAGACAGGGGGAGGAGAAGACTTACAAAAGTCCCTCTAGCTCTTCCTCTCTCATTTGGACCAGTGAATTCTTTAGTCCCAAGTCGGGACTTGTCAAAGCCTGTGGTGCTTTCCTCCCTCTCCTCAGTCTCCTCTGGATACTCCTCTGCTTTGGCTGAATGAGAAGACCGTGAGGATGATGAACTGGATCTGGATCTCTCACGCACCCTTCGGTGTTTCCTGTTTCAGTGAGAGGAAAGGGAGGTGAGGGGACAGCAACAGGGTTAACAGCTCAGTTGTGAATTGTTTGCACAGTTAGAGCTGAGGATCAGCAACCATATGCAGATATAACACAGGTCCCAAGCCTTCTCCAGAGAGACCTTGTTGCTTCTTTCTAAGGTGTTTATATCCTCTTCTACCAGATAAACATCTACAGAGTTCCAGTCAAACAGAAAATTAAGCTAAGAGAAAAGTATTAAATTAACATTAAAAGTCATTACAACATGGCTGCTCCCTAGTACACAACAGGAACAAGAAGGAAAGGTGACTCACCCATCCTGACACAGAGCCTTCTCATTTACCTTTAACAATTATTTAGTGTTTCAGAGATAATGCTATCAAGGAGACACGCAGAGGAATAATTCATGCCCTTGGAGCTGTCCTGTCAACGGGTGTACAACTGTGTGTACACGATGTCATCTCCAACCTGAACAGCAGAAACATCAAAGGCAGAAGGAAATGGCTATTAGGGTTCCTACATACTTTTTCTTTGAGCCTTTGTGACTTTTCTCCGTTTTCTCCGTTGATCTTTCCCTTGAGTGGCTTGAATCTCTTGAGTCCACCGATTCTCTGGATTTATCACGTTTAAGATCTCTTTCCTTATGTTTTTTACGGCGTTCAATATCAAGGCGCAGGTCAACAGGGTCCTCCTTATATTTTCCCTCAGCCTACAAATGCAGCAAAGAGGGGGAGAGTTTAACACTCACATTTAGAGGGCACCAGCTCAGCACCATTACTTTCCTACTCACTGCCCAGACTTCTGGGGAACAGAAGCTTATCTGAATCCTAATCAATAATCCATTTTAAGATGTATAATAATGCACTATTAAAACAAGGGTTTATTTGTCAGAATTCAATTTTCCTACTGCTTTTTAAGATCACTGCTTCTGAACTTTTATTCTCCTCTCTTAAACAGCACTAGAATAAACAGCCTGGTAATAGGGGAGGGAGAAACACGGAAGCAGACACTTATTGTACACCACAGCCAGTGAGAGATGATAACAGCGTGGAAATCCAATCCCACTGATCATGTTTCAGAACTACAGCATGCCAGAAACATCCAACAGCCCGTGGAGGTTTGTTACTGAGCAGCAGCATGCTTGCTATCTAGCTGACAGGCATCAGCTAGCAGGCTGGAGGAATTTTAAGCACCAGGTCTGAAAAAGGCACTTAAGGAGAAGCAGCTTTTAGCTGTTCAGTGCTTGGAGATACCCAAGATAGTGATGACTGATGAAAGAGATGGAGGCCACAGAAATGCAGCAACCAAGTGCCTCTGGGAGAACACCAGCATCCCACTGGTATGTGGCCTTTCAGACGTCTGAAAAGATTTACTCTGTGGCAGACGTCACCTACAGCACCCCTTCCCCCTCAGTGTGAAAGGAGCCAAGAAGTGGCCACAGAGAGAAGAATACATTTCTCCACCTGATGCTACTAATGCCAAGCTGAGCCCCATTTCACAAAGCAAAACCCAACCAGCTGTATGGAAAACACTCAAAAACTAACCTTTTGTTTGTTTGTTAATGTAAAAATTAATGTATCTGGTAATGCTTGAGTTTTATTTACTACTTAACTAACAAATTAAGGTAGTTCTTTGGAAAAGGGGAACTTGTGTTACCTGTGTAAGCTTTAAGACCAGTGGTACCTGGATGAGGTTCTGCTGACTGCACACAGAGGAGCAGCTAAGTGACAGTGGCTGTGACAAACAGTGACCCGAGCAGCAGTGTGTCTGTGGGGAGCCTGTACACCACGTTTCTAGCAACAACACAGCCTCCACGGCTACTTTATTTACACAATACTAATCTTGGGCCCTGAATGACTTGGTATGCAACATACATCATATTAATCGTCTTGAATTAAATACAAAAGGATTAGTAATTCTCTAGCTGTTAAATTTTTTACTTACATGAGTTTCTAACCACTTTTTTGTTTAAATAAATATGTCAAATAACGCAGGAGTGAGAGCAGGCGTTTTGTTTTGGTATTTTTGCTCTTCTACTTTCCCCAGGCAAAGAGCTTTAATTTCTACTCTGAGAATAAAACTGCTCCCAACACGATGGATGACAGATAAGTGACAAAATCGGCAGCAGCTCCCTTATGTGGCACAGCAAACACCTATTTGGGTTTGTGAGGGCACGTCTGTTTCACGGAAGGCTGGCGAGCTGTTTGGAAACCACGTTTATAATACACTCTGCCAAGCTGATGCTCAAGAGTTCAGGCCCATCAAATCCATCTCACCATCGTCCATGTCAAGCCACAAGTGTGTTTGGAAAAAATCGGAAACAAATATGAAACAAGTAAGGTTTCAGCAGGACTGTTTAAAATTTCTTCAACGTTCAACGTAAATATGTATGAAGGTGAATAAACAAAGGTTAAAATCCCAAACATTTTATGCTAAGCCATTTTTATGATCGTTTACAGTGAGTGCAATGGCTTAACACTCATCGACTCAGAAAAGCTAAAACACTAAATTCCAAATGGTCTGGATCTACTAAAACAAGTGCTGAATGTTAAAGTAACAGCAATCAACAGAAACGGTACAGTAAGTTGTTAGAGCAAAATCTATCATCTGCTTAATAGTGTATTTGGTTTAGATTAAGTATTTAGTTTTACTTTCCTCTTTTTGACATGCATGTCTTTTTGAAAACATGGTTGGAAATATTGCACGTATACAATTGATTTAATCATACTTACAAGCAGAAAAATATCACAAAAAGTCTCTTCTCTCATCATGGGCACTTGTTCCAAAAATCCTCTCTTTTTTCTCAAGCTCACCTCAATTGACTTTGGGGTCATTTACCATAGTCTAACCACTTCACAAAGGTTGTTGATACATTTTTTTAATAAAAATTAACCCTTTGTAGTTCATTTTTAGAATTATGCCCATCCTTAAAAGAAAAACACAAACTTAAGTAGAGAGTAATTTAAACAAAAACATCACTGTTAAGTTCATGCCCAATACACTCATTTTGCAGAATTAAACTAATCAGAGTAACAGTTCACCTTGAAGCCAGGATCTCTGGAACTTTTTGTTTCCTCTTGAGAGAATCCATGTTTTCTAAAAGTACTGGGAGATATATCAATCCTCCTAGAAGTAAAGAAAGTACACAGATACAATCTTGCTCCTGAGAAGAATCTGAAGGTTTTAGATCATGAAGCAGGCCAATATTTTTGAAGGTACTTGGAATTCTGGAATTACTTCAGAGTTTACAACAGCACCAACCTGTGGATTTCAGGGCTCTTTTTGTTTTTAGCTGCATCTTGTTCCATTCCTTTCTTTAGATATTTGGTAAAGCGTTCATTCAGTGTCATTCCTGAAGACCCAAAGTGATGCTCTGTTGGGGGTTTGAGTAAACAAGGCCAAAATATTAAAAACATTTTGAGGAAAAGGTACAGCACATCAGTGCTCCAGCTGGGTCAAACTCAGATGAGGACAGTCCTGACCTACCTCTTACATGATGGACTATGGTCACTATATGCTGAGCAAAGAGTTCAGAGGGACTTCTCTGTGACTGAGCAGACTGAATGTGATGGAAAATGGAACGGAATTCTTGTTCCTTTTTGTTGCTGTGCACAAGGTCACGACACAGCTTGCGTTCCTGAGCCAGTATGCCACTTGGACTAGAGAAAGAACAGATCACATGAAACAGAGGAACAGGGTAAAGGGAAGGAGTTTAAGATGACCAGTGTTTCAGAAGTTGGAAACTAACTGTGTTTCTGTAGCATTATTAAGAAGGCACCAAAGAACATTCAATGGCACGAGCAGGACATTTGTTTCAGCATCTCAAATACACTGATCTGTGTTGCTGTAATTATTTCAGTCACTTGTTACTCTGTATTTGGAGGGCTGTGCAGGCATTAAACCCTGACACTCTCCTGTTCTTACACCATTCACTGGCTGTGATCTTCTGCTACTGCTCCTAAACTCTAAATGAACCTGTAACATCCCACAGAATGTGTTAACACTTACTGGCTACTGCTGTGCAAGGTATTTGCTGGAATAACTTTTTACCGTTTTAAATTTCTTGAAGCAATGCAGAAGTGACTCTCAGAGCTTCCTAGAGGTTCAGTAATGCTACGTTGAGAATAAGAGTAGTTAAATACACTCCAGAGAATCAAATGTCATTTAAGCACCACTGTAACTTTCCAGTACCACTGAAAAGTGAGCAGCAAGAAGCCATGGAGCCAGTGTAGCGTGGAACCTGATGCAGAAGCATTTACATTCTGAACTATTCTTACATCTAGTCACAGAAAAAGATCAAGAAAAGTTATTTAACCTTTGTGCTGTGCTTTCATCATCTGCAAAATGGAAACAGCTCTAACCTCCCACCACAAAGAAAACAGTCACACAAGTATTACAATGCCAGAAAAAATGTAAACCCTGTCTCCAAAAAAATGCAACTTGTGATGCATTATTTAGCCTTCTGCAACCTTGGCAAGCTCACGAGGATCTCATGAAGAGGAAGAAGCAAAAACCACTACTTAGATTTCTCAAAAAAAGGCAAATATTTACCGTGCAAGATCTTCATCAAAGGAATCCATTCGGATATTGACCTGGGCCTCACGAGTAATGGAAAAGGAGGATTTGCCAGGAGCTATCCCCTCTCCTTTGGTGCCTGGTTTCTCCTTTACCTCAGAAGTCTTCCTTGGTGGGGGGGAAGAACTTTTTTCCTGGCTTGATTTATAAGCGGTCACTCTGAAATTTTTTTCAGGAACAAACCCCCTGTGACCTGGCTCAGCTCTCTTGGAAGCTGGTCTCTCTTCTTTTTTTGACCTTTCAGAATAGCTTTCCTCCTCCATTTCATCAGATTTCCTTTGTTTCTCTTTTCCAGGTGGCAAGAACACCACACCTTCCCACTTGCCTGATCTATCCTCTTCTTGACTTTTACTTGAAGTCGCTATGACTTTGGACATGAATTTGGGCTCATCATCAAACTCAGAATCTTTACGGCCCTTCGCCTTGTCTTTCTTTTCCTGCTCATCTGTTTCCTCTTTGACATAATGACTTTCCTTGTGGAACTCTGGCACCTTTAACTTGTCAAAGTCATCCCGGAACTTGTAGCGCTTGGGCGACTGGCTGCCGCGATATCCCTTCTCCGAGTCAGCTTTGGGTGTATAGCTCTCAGATTTTGCCTTTCCATCAGTTGATCCCAGCTCAGAGAAATTTCCTTTTTCTTTATTTTTTTCTTTTTCAACATTGGTTACTTTCTGTTCTTTGTCTTTCCCATTCTCAGGCTTCTGCTCTTCCAGATACCTATTTTTAAGACAGACATTACAGTGGTTCTCTTATTAAAAATCAAAGATGTTAATAATTTAATTGAAAGCAGTCATATTTTTGAGAATACTAAGCTATGTATGCACAGAAACCTGTCCCTAAGCCCTAAAATATTTGCCATGTAAAGCAGATTACTCAGCCTGGCTTTGGACTTTTAGTTCTCAATAGATTCAGCAAATGTAGAAGAAAATGGATATGCAGAACTTTTGAAATGAGGTTTAAGAACAAATGAAAAACAACTTACCCACAGATTCGTTTTAAGGAAAATAGTAACATCTTACCCAGTTGGTTTATTTACTTACAAACCTGGTTCAGGAGAACAACACATCAAAACTTTCAAACTGGGCTGTTCTGCTTTAAACAACACACTGGAAATAAAAGCCTCAAAAGCTACTTCAAATTTTGGATGCAAGTTTCATAGGTAAGCTAAATATTTCATGACCGACTGTGAATACAAATAAAAGCAAAAAGGTTAACAGAGGAGAAAATTTATTTTGCTGGGAGAAGACAAAACACTTCTAGTGAGAACAACAATTTATGGTAACCTGGTTTAAAGCATCAGCACTAAGCATTCATTAAGCAAAACTCAGCAGCAAAGTCTAAAGACATTAGTTCAATGCTTTGAAAAGCCCAAACAAAATTTACAGCCTTTGTTTTTCAGTTTTCCTTTTAAAATTTCAGACATCCTTGATATAGAATCATAAATAGCAGATAAATAAGAAAAAATAGATTTAAAATCAGAATGAAAGATGTCTTAATTTTAGCGATGATGTAGATGCTTTAAGTTTTTCTACTACCCACATCCATAGGCACTGTGACCTGGTCACAAGCTTCAATTAAAATTTCCTAATTTGTAAAACCTAATATAATTCCAGAATGCAATATTAAAAAAATGCCTTTAACTGGAAAGTAACTAACTTGGAACTGCAATCTCCTGGTGTGCAGGGCCAGGCTGTCCATCAATCTCATCAGGTACATCTTCACTACAGATGAATCTACACAACATTTAGAACTCTCCTAGTCAGAAAACTACCTCCAGGCTCCTGCAAGGCAAGCCAGGCATGCCTTTTGGGCAGTTCTGGCCCCAACCAGCTGGCCAGCATGGCAGCCAGCACCCACTGAGAGCACCTACACCCCCACCCTGCCTCGTCAAGGTACCGCAGCTCGGGGGAACACAGCACTTGCCTTTTTGAGAAGGTTCCTCCTCCTCCTCCTCCTCCCCCTCCTCCAGGAGTTGGGGTTTCCTCTTTCTGAGATGCCCCATACATGGAACTGACTGGTGTTGGACTTTTGCACACAGGGCTCTTCCTGGTTGGGCTCATCCCTGCCGGGCCGTGGTCAAAGGGGCTCTGGTGGGAGGTGGCTGGGAAGGAGGTGGCGCCGCTCTGGGCGGCAGAGCTCATGGGAGAGGGGCTGGAGAGTGGGGGGCTCGACTTCTGCAAGGGGCTGGGCCGAGGGGAACGCCTCCGGACCACCACTGACTGCAGAGGGCTCTTCAGGGCCGGGCTGCGCTCCCGGGGGCTGAGCTCAGACACGGAAGCTCTGGATGCTGAGCTCGTGCCATAGGTGCTCATCTCCTGCCACGGTTTTGAGCCCTCGGAAGCCTTGACCTCTTGAGCCGCTGTTCCCGAGAACGGTTGCTCCTTGGGCTCATCTCCTTGGTTATCCCCTGCAGCCTGGGATGGCCGGGTATCCTTGGAAGATGACTTTTTCTCCTTTCCAGATTTACGCTTGGAAGACTCAACTCGGCTGTGATTTGAGGAAGAGCGGGAAGAGGAAGACCTCCTTGAGCGGTCAGAAGATGACTTATCGGAATTTCTAGAATGACTTCTAGACCTTGGGGAAGGAGACCTTCTCTTGGGGGAACGAGAGCGTGACCTCCCTCTCCGAGGGCTGTAGGCCTGGCGGTAATTCTGCCAGTTTGACCTGTAGTTCCCGTAGCCCCCACGGTTGTACTGGCCCCAGGGGTAAAAACCTCGATTTCGGCCACGAAAATAATAGGGTCTCCTGTATCCTCTGTTGTGACCTCTGAAATCCCGGTTCTGATAGACTCTGGGATGGTTCCTTTCTCTGTTATGAGATGGAGAATAAGATCTTGACCGAGACCTAGAACTGATTAAAAAAAAAATAAATTACACAAACATTATAAAATTTATCTTCTGTCACAACTTTAAGCGAAGCCTTACAAAAAAAGAAATGGAAAATTAATTTCTAAGCTTTTAGAAGTAATTTTTCTGGTTTCCCCTCATCCAACTCAATGCCCTCAAATTGCAATGGAAATAACTTCTGCCTCTGATACTGCCAAACAAATATTTGACTTCATGATCAATGCAGAGGCCACGGTAAGTGCACACTGCTCTTCATTTTTCTATCATGAATGTGGCTGCTGCCCAGCTTCAGGAAAAGTGACATACCTCAAACACCTCAAGGACAAGGTTATATCTCACCTCAGATCTCTTTAACAAACAAGTATTTTTTTTTATGCAGGTCATGCTCCCATTATTGGAACAGATTAAAAAACCAAATCTTCCTCTCTTGTCCCTCAGTTATCTCATGTGCCTTTGAAATTCTGGTAAGATAAAATCCCACTCCTTTGCCAGGTGAGTTAATAAGTTGCTAGACCTCAAGACAAGCAGAGCAGTGCTGGGTGAACAGCTCACTGCCCTGGAGAGCTGGAGCTCCACCATCCAGGCAGGAGAACACAGGGATGTGCTTGTTCCCCGGCCTGAGACCACGAGATGGCACTGCTCAGTGTCCCTCATGGCTCAGTGTCCCTCAGCTCGCTCCACCCACCAAGAACACCAGAGGGAACAAAACCAAATCCACATAAAAAGCCTGTAAGGATACAGAGTGAAGTGGAAAACATTAAGGGCTCATTACTCCCACATTCCCATTACTCTACTGGAGATGCAGTTGTTTAAAAGCCTCACTGCAGCACAGGACTAAACTCCAACTTTATTTCCAGTAAGTACTTAATGGCTGCTGGAAAATACAAACTACCAATGGAAGTCAGAGATTTTAACAATTTTGCATCAGTAAAACAGATAAAGTGTCCAAACTAGTAAGTGTATACAAGAAAGAGATTTTTCCAAATGGAATTTTAGTAAGTTGTATTAAAAACAATCCCACAGTCCCTTCTTACATTAAGATAGAACCAATTGGCTCCAAAACACTCACGGGCTGTACTCTAACAGACACCAACTTCTTCCACACAGCTCCCTGCTGCCCCTCTCTGCTCACACCTCATCCCTCATTACACCCAAGCAGACAAAAACTTTAGTTTCATTTTTACTTTTTCCACCTGTCAAATACATCAGAGTTTAGGAGGAAACTAACTGCTCCTACTGCAGCCATTGCTAGCAAGCAGTTTAGTAACAACTTTAACACATGCTTCATTCTCTACATCAGACAACCAAAAAAACCTACACAACTTACCTAAAACATCCCCTCATTCAAACAAGGAGAAGGCAGAGCACAGAGGCAGAAGGTAAGAATTAAGCTGTAAGGAGCCCCCACCAAAAGAACCAAGTACACACACACTCCTATTTTCAGACCACTGCTCCAGTTCCAGAGCATCTGCCATTTTACAACAGGCAAAAATGAAAAATAGTCACAAGGAAAGCAAGAAGTCAAGAAGTATCAGGCAGATTCCAGCGTGGCAATACAACATTCTGTGGTGCATGCTGAAGCACACAATGCTGGATTTATATGTGAAGACCCCAAGAGACCTACCTCAGAGAATATCCTAATGCCATACAACATGGTCTGTCTGGATTAATCTCCATTTTGATTATTTTTTTTTTTTTTAAAGGAGTTATTTACAAAGCACAGGTAGATTCAGCAGCAGCACAGAGGAAAGGATCATGTTTGCAGAGTGCTTTTGTTTTCAGCTGTCAGTCCCTTCACAGCTAGGCAGATATTCCCAAATGACCACGTATCTTCCAGCATTCCAGATTCCTTCTGCAAGGAACTCTGACTCAAGTCTCCACCTCTCAATTAGTTCTGTCCTGTCCTTCTCTCTCCAGCTGTACATTTATTGGAATCTCTTTAATTGTTACCAGTTGCATGTGTTCACTGCCTGATGATTTGCAGAATATGTGTTATTAATTTAAGATTAGCAAAAAGCAGCTGAACATCATTATACCCAGTCCAAATGGAATGTATTTTGCCAGATACAAAATGCTTGGCCAAAAGAAAATGAAACTGCAATGACATTATCTACTTTATCCACCCAAAACTATCCTGTCTGTTACCTGTTGAGGACAGGGAAACAACCATAAAAATTGCCCCTTTCATCACAGTATCTTACACTGACATTAAAACTTGCTGGAGTTCATTTTTAGAGAGGAAAAGCATGCAACATCTGCAAAGGCTGCTGAAGTCTGGGATCAATTAAATGAAAAGCTTAAAGAAAGCCAAAGATGCTTAACAAACCAAAGCAGCACATTTGCTATGAACCTTCCCCACTCTACAGAGCATGCACTTATCTTTCACTGTCTGACCAAAAGCATTTCCAATCTTACCAAATTATCTCAGGTTGGGATGAAAAAAAACTCCCCCTTTTTTTTTTCCCCACTTTATCCTGCTTTGGCAATTTCAAACACCCTCATTAACCATGAGTACCTTTAGTACAGGAAACTGGATCTGAGAGCTGGGGTGTAGTTAGCACTAAGAGAAGCACAACAGACTATCTTGTTAGAGGCAGCAGCAAGTAACAACTCCAGAACATGGGGGGAAAAACCCCACACATTTTGACATGTGCTTCTATTAATAATCTGAGGTAAAATAAAGCGGAGAGGTCCCCTCTAAGGGCCCAGTCTAAAGAAGCTGTAAGAAGTCTCTTGACAATACTGAGACAGTCACAATTTATTCTCCTAGCTCACTGGAAAGGCTTCAGAACAGCTCAGCTTGGCAGGAAACAGCCCCAGACACGGGTTCCTATCTGCCCGAGAATCTAATCGAAGCCTTTCCCTGGAAAAGAACTAAGTGACAAACCATCTGAACAGGCCAGAGAGGAAAAACCCAGCTGCACCCTTTTTGGCTTCAGAGCACTCACCTAAGTCTGCGTTTTCTCGACCGTGAGATGGATCGGGACCGGGACCGGGATTTGGAGAAGGAGCGGGAACGGGACCTGGAACCGGACCTGGAGCGGGAGGAGCGGGACCCGGACTTGGATTTGTTGGTTTTAGACATCTCTGCAAGCACCTGTCAGTTGTACCTGAAGGAAAGAGGGAATGAAAAGCATCTGAAGAATGAAGTCATGTGGCAGATCTAAGGGAATGGGCCACACCTGGCAGCCTGACCAAGGAGAGAGTGACAGGAGGGAAAGAGGAACAGGAACTCTGGAGTGGCTGCCTAGGAACAGATGCAGAGTGCTGGGCTGGGAACAGAAGGATCATTTCAGTCAAGGAACAAATCTGCAAAAAGAATAAATGGCTTTCAACCCAGAGCAATTCCAAAGTTGAGTGCTGCAGCTGAAAGCAGCAAGTTAATACAAACCCCAGGCCCAGGCAGAGGCCGTGCTGGCAGCTGCAGCAAGAATTGATTTAAAGAGAGAAACCAGTTCAGACACTGCCAGCACAGCCAGCTCCCACCAGTTTACAAAGCAGGCTTACCACCAAACAAAACCCCACCTCCTAATGTCTTCTCTACATTTTCAGAAGGACACATGAACAAAAATGATAATCCAAGACACAAGACTTATATAACCCCATTTGCAGAGATCTGCTTTGCCATGAGTGCTCAAGGGCAGGTCCTGGAGGGCCGTGTCCCCTCTGCTGTGCAGTTGCTGTGATCAGTTACAAGCATGTGGCACCCAGTGAGGAGCTCTGCTGCAGCCAAAATAATCCTCACGTCCTTCCAAAAACTTACAGAGTCACTCAAATGCTAAAGACAGAAAAGATTGCACTGTAGCATTAAATGACTCAGAATATCTATAATAATGAACTGCCTGGGCTGTTTTTAGGTAAAGACACCCTAAAAGATGTTTCAGGGAATTCATTCTGACCAAATAACTGTTTCACTTAGTTGACATATTCTCTTGTAAGCATCAACTCTGTATCAATGAGCAAGATTTTCTGAAGGATTTTCACCATATCTTACCTCCAGGGCAGGAAAAATAATCAGGAATATTAACTTAAGAGTGGAGTGTCATA
This sequence comes from Florisuga fusca, assembly GCA_038090715.1. Classification (NCBI taxonomy): domain Eukaryota; kingdom Metazoa; phylum Chordata; class Aves; order Apodiformes; family Trochilidae; genus Florisuga; species Florisuga fusca. The sequence continues at coordinate 2,288,450 of JAAWXA010000045.1, forward strand.
TTTACATTTGAAGCTGTAACTCATTTGAGCAGAGAAAAAAAATACCAGTGAGCTGGTAGATTTACAGTTCTGTTTGCATTTAGGCATGCTGACCAGCAAACTGTAGTTACTGGAAGAGCCTCTTGCCCTACTGACTCACCACTCCACGTGGAGCTGTGCACAGTGTTATTGATGTTTTGGAATTTTACATAAAATGATACTATAAGCAGAGAACAGGCCGGGCACAAGGGTTCCAGATTACAGCTGAATGTATTATTTACTTGTCAGGAAACGGGCTCAGTGTTAGCTAACAAGAACACTGAAACAATACTCCTAATTCTGCAGAGCTTGTTTCAGAGCTGGAAAGGCTTCTGTGGCTCGATTGGGGCTGATTGATTTCTCTGCAGTTCTGTCCATTTGCACTGAGTCAGGAGAACAGAACCCTCAGCCAGGGCACTGTGAGCAGACCTGACCTTCACTGTCACCAGGGCACTGAGAAGGCAACTTGCTATTATATTCTTTTATCCTCTTATTTAGGATTTGTGGACCTCACCCACATCCTTCCCAAAGCATCACTGACAGGTCACTCTGCATCAACTTGGATTTTCCCAAACACTCACCACTAAGTTGTCCCAGCTCCAGGCAGAGGTGGCATGCCCAGAAATACTTCAATTTTGTATTTCCAGGGACACATCTAGGGGCTGTGCAGTGTAATGACTCCAGAAAGAGAATTTCAGGTGCTTCCAGTCAAGGAAGACACTTAACTGCAATGGTGTCAATAAAAACCTGTTTCTGGATAAACACAGCCTGAGCATTTTTAACAAAGAGCTGGGGTTTTATTAATGTCTATTTATTTCTAATTTGTAATCATCAGCTATTCCCTCTCAAGTTACTTAAGCTAAAAATACATAAGGGCCAGAAAGGATCATACAGGAAAAAACTGATTAATGTTTTTAACATACAACTGTCTGTGGCTTTGAGACCCTGTAAGAATCTGCTCCAGTTAGGAAAGCCAAGTCCTGAGAAAAGTGAGCAGCAGTAATTGCTGTGATGGTCCAGAGATGACATACTGCAAGTTATTTTAATTATTTAATGGCAAAAAAAAGCTTCTCACATCCTGAAATGAACAGAGGCATTCTGATGACAAACTGCCAAAACCTGAGTGCCTGTGAAACAAACACTCTGCAGTGGTCATTACCCACATTCTAGGAGAGAAGGGAACAAAGATTGCTCTTGGAATTAGGAAAAGGATTGCAGAGACAAAAATCTGCATGAACTGAGTGTTGCATAAAAGTTAGCAACAAACTTTTCAGCAGAAGTGACAAATGAGTAAGAGCCAGAAAGAAAAAGAAGGAACTACATGAGCACAAGCTTATCTTTTTTCCACCTACTGAATAAAAATAGAGACATTTCAGTATATAAACACAGCCAACTGAGCACTGCTGCTGCTGTGTCCATTTTAAGCAAATTCCAGCAGGCTCAGTTGCAACGTCTTCACTTTCAGTTGCTCTCCAAAGCCAAATTACATATATGGTTACCAAATATTCCAGCTAGTGCCAGGGCAATTTCAGGAACAGCACAACACTGTCACAGGAGCAACTGCTGGGAAAGTGGGTCAGTCTTCATCAGGAGAGCTGGCACTTTCCAGAAGTGGGAAGCTGGGTTTTAGTTTAAAAATTATGTTTCTGTTCTTCCCTTTCACTATACTGAAGTTGCTGTTATCAATTCAACTGAAGCATTTTAATATATTCCACATTAGAAATTATGTAAGGAAAAAAGTTTTTAATGTTTTTTATTCTATTAAGAAAAAACAAATCACAGCAGTGATGAAAATCAGAAAGCATTACCACTGAAAAAAGCAAATTTTATTCTTATCCATCATCCTTTTTCAGGCAAAGAATGTGTCAAAGAACATTTATACAAGTTTGGTATTAGGAACTACCAGAAGATACAGGAAGATGATCTAAATTGCCTGTCCTGAGGGGCTGGCACCATCACCTGGAAAATCCCTTTATTACCACTGAACTCTGTACAGACCAAAATAGTTTAAAACAACTGAAACAGCTTTCACCTCAGCTCCTCTGCTGCATCTCTCCTCAGATAATAATTTTCAAATAAAAATACACAGCTGACTGACCAAGTAGAGGTAAAAGTGGCAGGAACTCTCAGTAAGCCCTGAGAAGGCTCCAAAATAGTTTTTAAAAGTGCCACTTGCTTTGAGCTGTTTAAGAGTCTTTGTATTTTGCTATGATCCAGGGCACTTATGGCCAGACATGAGACTGGTATGTGTGATGGGTGCCAAAAGCTCTCTCTTAGCAGGTTTTTTTATCTTTGTCAATATATTTGAAGTTGACTCATTCCTAACATATGAGGTAACTCCTCCTGGAATAGCAACCAAGTTGCTATGCTCTGTCAGCACTCAAAAGGTTAAATAAACTCAGCATGGGAGTCATTTCAGCTCCCTGGTGTTAAGACTGCAGTTGTAAACTTACTGCAATATACATGTAATTGTTCTCAGAACTCATGTCTGACTCAGAAAAAATGGGTTCAGCTGGTAAGCAAAAAGAGCTGGTCTGAAGGAATCTGTTCTTATAAAAGGATTACTCTGATTTTAAAGGAGATGCCAGTAACCAAAGCAAAGGCAGACTGTGGAAGCAGTGGTGGCTGCTCACTTCCTCCTCCTTTAGATTTTGGTGCCCCAGAGCCCACGCAGGCACGCAGCTCAGGGGGAGTGCTGCTGCTTTTGAAAGACTGGAAGGTAAAACATTGCTTGTGAGTGGGGTCAGCATTTACACACTGCTATGGAGACCTGTTAGAAATCTGCTCTGCCAGAGCTTCCATCTCCTGCCTGCTGACAGCTACAGAACTGTCTCCCCCACCACTGTGGCTCCAGCTCTACCCTGAAGGGGACACAACTCCCTTTCTTGTGAAGGTTGGTCAGTCCTGCGTCTGGTTTGAGGAATTTTTATACAAGCTACTTCATTCTGGAAGCTCCTAACCTGCTTCAATGTTTTTTTGTTTGGTTTTTTTGTTGTTTTTTTTGCCACCATACAAATGTGCCATTCAGAAAGGCAAGACTCTTGCAAAGAAAGGTAGCAATGCAGAGAGAGAGCTCTGAGTCAAGAACTACAGTACTTTTGTCTTTACAAAACTTGTGAATCATTAACATCTACAAAGGGACAGCAATGCCAGCCTGGTCTCTAAGGATCTTATCCAAACAGGACCCACACTGGGAACTGTGGGCACCTCAAGTCATCTACCAAGTGAAGACAAAGACAGTCTGACAAGGCCAAGGAGAAAGTTCCCATCCTGCCAACACATTCATTCATCTACATCCTAACCTTAACCCAGGTCATGACAGAGGTTACAAACGTTCTGTTTTACAAGAATATTTTTAATCCAAACCAACTCTGTGGCCCCATTCATACAAATCCTGCTGATAAATGAGAGGGGGTTTGAGATAGAGAACCAACAGCCCGCAAGCCTCTCACTCTCAAAATAATTTGGAGGCTATTTCAAGAAGCAAAGTTAGCCCTCTCCATTTCCAAACCCTCATGGCAATCCTTGTACCACTCAGGGGGGTGAAAACAATGGCAGTGAATGCTCCCACTAAGCCACCACAATGGACTTTGTCCAGAAGACAAACTTTTGCCATGATACAGTGACAGGAAAGTTAATATTTTACTTGTTTGAAGCCTCCTGACAGAACTCAATGAAAAAAGAATCCAAGTGACACAATTTACCTTGCACCCTGCCCAGCACAGAGGGGACAGAAGGCATATTACAAATCCCAGGGCAGTTTTAACCCTCCTGAGGATTTTATTTCCTACAATGTGCCTACCTGCTTCAGCAGGTCCACACCTGGCACCCTTGAGCAGTCAGGTCTCACTGTCTCAGCTCTGTAAATTAGGGAATCAGGAAACGAACCTGAAATGAGAAGAAAACACCTTGAAGCATCTTTGTGTGTGAACTGTTGTACCCACAGCAACCAGTGTGCACCAGGACAACCCACTGGCTGAATGCTCTTCTGTAGAAGAATGCTGCTTTTGTATTTAGAGCACAACTACAAAAAATAAATATATATATATTTTAAAAATGAACCAAGACACACAACAAGCAAGAACAGCTAACCTCTTTTCCAGATATGGAAAGGAAAGGAGGAAATGTGCTCAACCCTCTGTGCTGGAGCAGAAATTACAGTCCAGGAGTTCAGTATTCCAGAACACTGTAAAGAACATTTCTATATGCCAAGATAAGGGTCAAATGAAGAATAAGTCTAGTTTCATAATGCCTTTTCCCAGGAATGTTTCCTATTTCCAACTGGCCCATATTACTTTAATGACCATTTCTTTCCATCCTCCACTTCTTTAAGTCTTTCAAGCAGTACTTGTTATTTCACAGATGTTAAAGCAAAACAGAACCAGCAGGGCCCATCACAGAAAAGCCATCAAACCAAATGTTCCAGCTGAAATCTCTCCAGCTCAACATGTCACTGAGGTCTGCTGTACCACGTAGCACCATCATTTCCCATCTTAGAGAGGAAACCACAGCAGATATGTCCCTACCAAAAACACAGTTTATTTATCTCCATCTGTCTGTAACACACTGAGAACAAACAGGAGGAACATTTGGAAACAAGTGAAATAGCTGATGTACATACCTTCCGAGCTACATAGCTGCAAAACTTGTTAAGATAGTTGCCATTTGCTGCACAGTCTTTACAAAACATTAACTTGCAAAATACTAAATATTTTGCTAAAGAATTTGTAGAAAGCTCTATATAACTGTGGCAGGAAAACAAAAACTTATTTGTTCCTTTCCAGACAGCACTTAGTGAAACTGCTATGGTTTACTTTACTGCAGGAACCAAAGCAAAAAAGGTAGCACCTCATTGCAGAAATCATTCCTGCCTGGGTGTCTTGTCATGCAGTTAGTGTTTGCTAGCACAAACATTCCTTTTGGGAAGAAACAGCTGAATTGCTGCTTTATTTGCCACCATCATAAGGGAACAACAACAACAACAAAAAAAATCATTCTCCTTCAGCAAACTCTGCCACTCATAGCTCCAAAACCCAAACAAGATTACTTAATTCTTAAAAAAAACAAAACCAAAAAACCCCTACAAAATGTCTTGGGAAGTATACTGTTTTATTACAAAGGCACAGCAATCACTACAGAAACACACTGATAAAGAGTCACAGAACCAGATGGTAAAATGAGAGAGGTTAATCTCTCACAAAACAAGCTTTTCACCACTTGGGTAAGATGCCCAAAAGGCTTCCAGCTATTGGGATTGTAGCAGCCTCTGTCCTAGCCAAGCTCCCAGATTGATCACTTGTATCAAAAGAGGGAATCACAGTAATGCCTGCAGCAGTGACTGTCACCAATTCCTGTGGTAGATTAAAAGGTGGCAACAATACTCTTAAACCAGTGAAGTCTGACAGGCACCAGCATGCTGCAGTGAACTGAGGCTCCTGTTCTGAACCAGCAGAGCAGAGTGAGCCCAATTAACCTTGCTGTGCAGGACAGATATGTAAAATCTGCTTCCCATCAAGCTTTGTGCTGCAGCTGCACCACAGTTTGCATTGAAGTGGATAAAAAGTTGCATCTTTCTCCATATCAGAGCAGCCCTAGAGGGCCAGCAGGAACAGACAGAGCACAGGGAGTACACACAGGCTTGGCTGGGTCAGAAATAAACCTGAACATCTCACTTTCTATTTGATTCTTCTTTTTCAAGCACCAAAAATTAAGTAGGCTCCTGGTATCAACAGACCACCTAAGGGGAAGAAACAGGAGCCACCTACACAGCTCCTACTGCCAATTAAAATGCTGTTTCTGTTCATCCAGTTCAAGTTTCATTTGGGTAACAAAAAGCAGAACAATTCCTCTCTCTAGAACAAGCACCCAGTATGATTTTCAGGAGGTTAATGACACAAGTTCAGGTAAAGCCTACAACTACACTGACCAACCTCCTCAACAAAAATTGTCCTGAACAACACTGCTAAGACCAAAACCAACAAAAAACCCAGTCCAAACCAGTGTGTCCTGCTCCACCAGGCTATGAAACAGAAGCAAATGCCTGTCAACAGGAATTTACTATGTATGCAATAAGCTACAGATATTTTTCAGAGCTGCATTACATACCTTGTATAAGTCTCCCATCAATTATGTCTCTGAATACTGCTTTATCAGAAGTGATGAAGCTCTCACCTATGCAAAAAAAGGAAAACCAAATTTAAACCAATCAAGATACTGGCACACCCTCACGTTTGACAAGCAGAGGAAAGGATTCTGATTTTGGCCATTCATCCCAGCACCATTCCCCAGTAAAAACAGACTGCCAGAATTACTTACTCCCATCAGATTGTGCAGACACAGATTCCCACCTCAGGAAACTGATCTCAGCCACAGCCCTACAGGAGCAATTACCTGTAATAATTTACACAGGCACACATGACCTGATCTGATCAGGTACACAACCCCCACACACCACTCTGTGCACAGCCCTCTGTCAAAGGCTCAATCTGTAGCACTGAGCCTAATTCCCTTGAGTACAGAATTTCAGCTGAACATCCCCCAACGCCCCCCTGCCCCCAAGCTACCACCTCCTGTGCTCTGAGAGCAAAGAAACCCAGGGAGTGACTGGCTGGGTTTTCCTTTCCCTCCACCCAGGATGGAAGTGCGCAGGGCACGGCACCCCCGGGATGACAGCAGGAGCTTTTCTGGGGTTTTTACTTTACACTGTAAATCATGAGAGGCTAAAAATGGCAGGATGACGAATTTGGAGATCAACTTCTGGTCAGTCCACTTGCTGCCCTAGCACAGGAGTGGCTGTGAGCAGGGCTCTGCTCATCCTCACACAGGTGCAGCAGGGGGGGAAACCTACAAACGATTTTGATAAGTGATTGGAAAAAAGGCACTGACAGAACACTCTTCCTTGGGTTGGAAACTCTACACCCCTTCGACTGGGACCTAGAGCCCCAGTGACCCCTCAGCCAGGCTTGGTGACATCTCTGTGCCATGATTATTTTTTTTACTGGAGGCAGCAGCTTCCGGTTGCCATGGAGTGCAGCAAACACCTTCCCAGCTGGCAGGAAACATAATCCCGTGATTTCACTATTCATAGCTCTGACACAATAAAGCTAAATTAAGCAGGAACTCTTTAACTTTCTCAAACCTCACAGCAGTAGTTTACCCTCTGCTAATGCCCTGTCTCCCTGCAGAGAGGGAAGAAGAGGATATTTTTCCTTTGCATCCAGAGAGACTCCAGACCCGGCCCACTGGGTACAAAATGGCCCCGACTCCAGCAGGAAGACAGCAGACAAGAAGAGTTCCTGTGCCAAATCTAACACCTTCTCCTCATCCTAGGACCCATCAGAGAAACCAGCCAGGCTCCCCGGTGTGCCCAGCAGTGTTTGCTGAACAGGAGCCACCCATCCCAGGAAGGGAGGGGGGCAGCCCAAGCACCCCCAGTGCCCCCCGCAGCTGCCGGGCAGAGCTCCCCAGGGAGCCAGAGCAGCTTTTGCAGGAACATTATTCCTCTCTCTGACACTGCCCAGGGCTTAAACTCCTCAGCTACACATGCAGCAGGAATCCCACAACAGGGAAGTCTCTGTACGTTCACAGTCCTGAGGAAACCACCCAAACCCCAGGTCACTGTCCTGCCACACGCAGCCCATCACCCACAGCTCAGAGTCCTGTCAAGTTTTCCAGATATGGAAAAAAGTTGAAGGGCCACGTAGCTGCTGAAACAACTAACAAGTTTTGACAATGCAAACTGTCATTTTGCAAAGACAAAGAGCAGTGAGCTACCAGAAAAAAAGAAAAAAAAAAAAAGGTAATAAAATCAAGGTTCTGGCAAAGCTGCACCATGATCTGAAGGAGTCTGGGAGACAACCACGAAGGGAGTTTACCAATGAGGAGCATCAACCACCCCAGCTCTGTGCTGCCCAGGCCTCTCAGCAAGATTTCCTTCACAGCAAAGAAAGCAGGAGCACAGCAAAAACTGAGATCTGCTGACTTGCAGGGATTCTCACCTATTTGATGCCTTGGTGCTCATACATGTAATAATTTTGCTTTCTAATGGCAACAACCATGTCAGAAAGCTCCCACCAGCTTTTCTGCAGTCTGCCAGTCTCAAACACCTCAGGCATGAGCCCAGAAGACTTGCTTGACCCAAATGACTCTTTTCTTTAACAGCTTACAAAGGCTCCTGGAGCAACAAGCAGACAGCTGAATTACATGATCATAACCCTAAGAGCAGAACATCTCTTTATTTTACAACACACGTAACAAAATTTTCCTTCTGTTGAAGCAGAACTGGAAGTTCAGTTCAGGCCAGGGGCACAGGGATCCCAGCACACAGGGAAAATGGTTCTGCACAGCACTGAGTGAAGCTCCTGGAGCAGAACTGCAGAACATGAGCTGGGATCCATCACCGGGGCCTCCTGGCACTGCCCAGACACAGTCTGCAGGGACACAGTGGGGCAGAGAGCTGCTGCTCCAGTGCCTGCCCTGGTGGGCTCCTCACAGCCAACAGGCAGGTGAAAAAGGGTGAAGAAGGATGAAAAAGGTGGGCACTGGAGCTGGCAGGCACCCTGCCCTCTGCCTGCCCACCCAGAGGAGCCCCAGCAGATGGGGAGCAGTGGGATGCTGCAGCTGTGACCTCTGCAACCCCCGTGCTGAGGGGGGGTTCACAGCTCACACACCCTCCTGCAGAGGTCTGGGGACAGCAGGGCCTGGCTGCTGGGGAAGGGCCTCAGAAGCAGTGTTTGGAATCAGCCATGTCAGCTGCCAAAGGAGTTCAGAGAGAACTCTGCAACTGACTGATCAGCCCTGCCCCTCCCTGCTCCTGCTGAAGTGGGAACTAAGTCACAGCAGGGATGATGTGAAAGAAAAATATACAGCAAGGTCCAGAGAAAACTGAGATATAACCACAGAGCCCCAGACTTTAGAGGCTCCTGCTTCACAAGAATGTGTATTTTAGGCAGCTCTTTACAATGACTGACTTGTTTTACCTTCTTAGCTGCTGCTGGGTTTTGTAACCAACAATGCAACTCACAGTCTGCCCCTTCCTCACCCTGTGCTGGGCACCTGCAAAGTGCCAGAGCAAGTACACAATCCCCTGAATGCCCCAGGAGAAGGCACTGCTGTGTCCAGACTGGCTTTTTCTGCCTGTACAATACACTCCCTCCTTCCAGGCAACCTGAGAGGCTGAGCTCCAGAACCTCTCTGCAAAGGAATGGGCACTGGTTATGCAATGCAAACCCAGGGCTCAGCTACAGCACCCGAGGGCACCCTGCACAAAAGGCACATTAAAAACACACCTAAAAGGTCCCATCAGCCTCACCACAAACACTGACATCACCACCAGCCTTCCCTCCCAGGGGGAAGGGATGCTGCAGGATCCTTTGCAGAGGATAACTGGATGATTTAATGGTTTGGGAGACTCAGAAAAAGCTTCCTGGAAATGTCCCTTTGCTGAGGTGACCCTGCAGCCTCCTGCACAGCATGTGCTGACTCTGCCACAGCAGGTAAAGGCTCCTCTCTGTCCATCCCTCAGCTGTAAGACACCCTACAGTGTTTTCCAAAGAGTTTTGCAGGTTCTTTACCTCGATGATCAAACCTGTCCCCGTGCCACGGCATCAGGCACATCACTCAGACAAACAAGGAGACAAATCCTGAGGAGAAGCTGCTGCTTTTCCCACCCCACAGGGACCACCCATTGAGACAGGGCCCCTCGGCCCCCCTCCACCGGGACCACCAGCAGCAGGAGGTAATAAAACAACCACGGGAGNACTTCCGCTTCGCGCCCGCCCGCTGCCCGCCCGCGGGGGCTGCCGGGAGCCGCAGTCCGGACCCCGCCGAGCTCATTGGCTGCCGGCGCCTAACGAACTACTACTCCCAGAGGCCTCTGCGGCGGGATTTACGTCATTTCCGCTTCCTCTCTGGCGCTGGGCAGAGGGCGCGGCTCCCGGTGGGGCGGGACGGACGGACAGAAAATGGCGGCGGAGGCGGGGAGGGCTGTGACGGGCGGGGATCAGGGCGGGTCTGGCTCCCGCCCCGCCGGGCACGCTGCAGCTGCTCACCGGAGGGTCTGTTTCCCGCCCGGACCCTCAGCAGCTGTAGCCCGCCCTCCTCCCCCCTCTTCCACGGGCAGCGCGGTTGGAGCTCCGGAGGGCCCGACTGCCGTCCCCGGGCCAGAGACCGGGAGGACGCGGGCAGCTGGCAGAGCAAATGAGTCGGGGCCGAGCCCTGATGTGGGGGTACAGCTGCCCCAGGAGGCAGGAGAGCTGCCAGCACAGCCGAGCCGATCCCACCCCCCCTCCCGGGACACAGAGAGGCGCGGTGAGGGCAGTTGTCGCTTTTATTGTTGGCAAAGGTTGTCCGGATGCATAACACTGTCACAAGGGCACGGGGAGCAGCGTGGTGCCAGCCCGGGGGCACCCAGTGCACACACAGAGGTGCCAGGGGAGGTGAGGACGGGGAGTGACCTGCCCTCCTCCCCGCAGCCCCGCAGCCCCCCCNGGCTGGGGGACGCCGGGCGGGGTTTTGGGGTGGCAGGGGATGAGTGACGGGTCTTGGGGCCAGGGCTGCAAAGGGAGCAAGAGATGGTGTTACCGAGGCCGGGGCAGCCTCTATGGTGGCATGGGGGGTCCGGGCAGCCCCCATGGCAGGTCCTGACCTGCTGTCTGCCGCGGGTCGGAGCCGGGGCTGTGCCGCTGGCTGTGCCGGGCGCTTCTTGAGGCTGCGCTCGCGGGACATGGCGCTGCGCTCCTTGGCGTTCTCCCGCTCCTTCTCTTTCTTCTCCTTTTTCTTCTGCTCCAGGCAGGGAAAGAGAGAAACAGCATCAGCACCAGGGGCTCTGGGCTTGGCCAGGAGCTGAGCAGTGCCCCATGGCCACCCTGGCACCCGGGGGTCCCCACAGGAGGTCGCACTCACAGGTGAGGACTCAGTCCTGCGGCGCGGCGTTACGTCGGGGCTGCTGGTGGCCCCAGCTCCCTTCCGCCTCTCCCAGCAGCGGTGTGGCAGGCGGTGGTTGTGGCAAGGGCTGAGGGGGCTGACGGAGGCTGAGCGGGGGCACACAGGCACTGGGGGTAGGGGTGACCACGCCATCAGGACAGAGCCAGCATGGCACCAGCACTCTGCTGACTTCATCCTCTCTCACCCCAGTCCCAGGAGCCATATGGCCCCATCCCCACCCTCGAGTGCTCACCCTGCTCCTTTCCATTCCCAGCCAGTGTCACGGCGCTCCGGCTGCGTGCCAGGAAGGACAGGGTGGGTGTCATCAGCCGGTCCACAATGCTGCTCTCCCACGGGCTCAGCTGCAAGCTCCGGTCTGTGGAGGGAGAGGAGCCCTTAGTGCACCCCAAGCTCCCAGGCACCAGCCCCAGTCCCGTGGCTGCCCGCTGGGATGGAGCAGCCTGCAGCAAGGCTGGGGCAAGTGTGTGGCCCTGGGTGAACCCAAAGCTGTGGTGGGAGCTCCCTGCTGCCCGACATGTCCAGCTGAAGCATGACAACAGCTTGTGTACAGGTGGGCAGCTGGGCACCCACAGGACAGGACTGGCACGATGACAATGCTGTCCCCATGCCACGTAGACACCCCAGCTGTGGCACACCTGCAGCACCTAGGTGCCATTCTGCTGAGAGCAGCCCCTTCCATCCCAGCCCCCTCCTCACATCCAGCACTGGCCTGCACCCTGAGCTCCCGGCATCCTGTGGCTGCAGGGACACTGCAGAGTGCCCTTGCCCCGAGGGAGCAGTGCCAAAGTCATCAGGCACATTGTGGGAGCCAGGCCAGGCTCATGGCACCAGAGGAACACAGTCCCCAGACACACTGGGCACTGGACTGCCACTGGCTACCCTCCAGTGCAGGCCTCCGGCACCCAACACCCCACAGGGACCACCCATTGAGACAGGGCCCCTCGGCCCCCCTCCACCGGGACCACCAGCAGCAGGAGGTAATAAAACAACCACGTGAGCAGCAGAGGGGACAGGGTGCCGGGTGAGGCACCAGCCCAGGGAGATGCTGCTCATCCCAAGTGGTGCTGACAGCCCCTGGGTGCCTCTCCCCAGGCTGAGCCCCCGGTGTGGGGCCGGAGGGAGCCGCCCGTGTCAGCTGCTCCGGTTATTTATACCCCTGCGGGAAGGCGCGCGCTCATCACCCAGCAACCTCCAAACACAACAGCAGCCCCAGCGCTGGACGCACCCCTCCAGCATGGGCAGCTCGCCCGGGGCCAGGACAACCTGGCAGCCCCTGATGCCACACTGTGCCCACCCGGCCCCGGGTGCCCGTGGGGACAAGGCAGCAGACACTGACACCGTGCCCAGATCCACAGAGGGTCTGGTGACGAGCAGCCCCGCTCTGCGGCTGCATCTGCACCCACTGGAGCTGCCTCGGGGAGCCAGGGCTCCCACTCCCTGTCCTGGTGCCCCAAGGATCTCCTCCTCCACCTTCACCTCCTCCTCCTCCTCCTCCTCCTCTCAGTCAAGGAAGCCTCAAGGAGCTGCCACCCAGCTCCAGCCTCCTCCCACAAACAACAGCAAACGGCTTCTCCTCTCTCCGCGGGCACCGTGCTGCAAGGCAGGGCCTGGGGATGGGGGACCCTGTCCTCGGGGGTCCCCAGCGCTGGGCAGGGGCTGGGCTGTGCCCCCTGCGCTGGGGAAAACGCAAAGGACTCTTACTTCTACTGGGAGAGTTCCAGAGGGTGGCGGAGGATTTGGAGAGCCGCTTGTTGATTATAGAGTCGACGTGTTTGGGGAGGTTTACAGCGGACACTGAGCAGCGGCTCGCACCTGGAGGAGGGAAAAGACACAAGGGCATTAAGGTCCCGGGGCAGGGGCTGAGCCCCCACATGCAGCATGCACGGTTGTGCTGGGGCACTGGGGCAGGAGGACACGGCACAGAGAGTGGGACCAGGAGATGCTGGTGTCTGGGTGGGGGCATGACACAGGGTTCTGGCATCCGGCACGGCACGGTGCCCAAGCCCTGAGGAGTCATGCTGGGATCATGCAGGGATCTGATCCTTGAGGAGAGAGGTCGGCTCCCGGGCCTCGCCATGCCAGTGTCCCCGCGGGCAGTCCTGGGAACAGGGAGCTATGTGGCTGGGGACCTCAGCAGCTCTGGGCGAGCAGCCAGCCTGGGGGAGAGGGCAGCAGGGCCAGACAGACACGAGACAAGACTCACACAAGTGTCAGGTCACTACAGCAGAGCCAGGAGGGTGCTGGTGGCTGGTAGCACCTCCAGCAGGTGCTGGGATCCCTCCAGCCCAGCCAGACTCCTCTGGAGAAGCTGGTGGCAGCTCTGGCAGCATGTCCCTGCCAGAAGTGGCAGGGGAAGGTGTCACCTTGCCTGACCCTGCCAGGTGTTGCACCATGGCCACACAGGTCTGTCCCTAAGTGTGCCGCAAGGCACAGCCAGACACACAGCACCTGGACACACAGCCCAGACCGGCGTAACCAGAACATGGCACCTGCACACACAGCCTGGCCAGCACCACACGGTGCCCTGCACTCACTACTGGGCACACACAGTGCCAGTACACCCAGCCAGGCACACAATACCCACACACAAGACCAGCCAGGCACAGCCAAGGCTGCCACAGCCACCTCACAGCACAAGTGGGGCAGACCCAGGTCCCAGCAGTGCCATGGGAAGTGCCCCCCTGCCAAACGTGCCAGGCAGTGCCAGTGCCCGCCAGCACAGGCCTGTCCCCTTGGTGGTCATGGGACAGGGGAGACCTCCACATGCCCAACCCCAGTGCCAAACCATGTAGGGGTCCCTGAGGACCCCCTAAGGAGAGGGACCAGCTGGACTCAGTGCCCCAGCTGTGGGGCAGTGGGCACGCAAGGCACAGCAGAGCCATGCTCACCCAGGAACACACAGACACGGTCACCCCCATGTTGGAGCTGGAGGAGCCAAGCTTTGCCCTCACCCAGCTAGGGGACAAGGGCACAGACCCCAATAAGAGCCAGTAACATCCTGGAACAGCTCCACACCACACGCCTGACTCTTCCCAGCTGAGGGACACCCGGGCAGGCATCCCAGCAGCCAGCCAGGACTGTCCCCAAGAACGTCCCTGCACAGAACGGCGACTGCAACACAGCCTCCAGTTTACATCCACCTCCAGCAGAGCAGGAAAAACCTGGGGGACCCCATCGGGCTCCAACACAGCCTGGAGTGAAGGCAGCACGACCCCAGAGTACAGTTGAGCTGAGCTGGGTCAGTGGGGTCTCACTCTCCTTGCACAGAGCACGGCAGAGCCATGCCCAGCTGTCCCCACCACCAGCAGAGCTGCCAGCGAGTCCCCAGGTGCCCTCACCCAGCCCAGCACTCACCATCCTTGTGCCCAGGGGAGCCGTGGTGCAGGGCCCCAGCCCAGGACCACCGCTGCTGCCGGATCTCTGCCCACGTCTTCTTGGCTGACCGCTGGATTGCTGCCTCGTAACGCTCCTGCCCAAGGGAGAGGGACAGGGTGAGGCTGGTGGCTGGGAGCAGCCAGAGCCTCCCGGCATGAGGCTGTCACGGTGACAGGGATGGCTGGAGGGAGACGGGACAGTGACGCCCACCCTGTCCAGGGCACATGTGCCCAGAGCACTGTGAGGTCTCCACACCACGCAGGAGGATGGGCACAGTGGGAAGCTCCAGAAGAGGTGCTGGAGTCACAAGGAGTATCCCTGGCCTGCCACCCCAGCCCACGATCCCCCATCCTCACCTTGTTCTTCTCCAGCTTCTGCCTCTGCCGTTCCTCCAGGACCGCGCGGCGCTTCTCCGCCTTCAGCCGCTGCTCCTCCAGGCGCTTGCGGCGCTCCTCCAGCTGCTTCTCCCGCAGCAGCCTGGCCTTCTCCTCCTTCTCCAGCCACAGCACCCGCTTGGCGGCTGCAGGAGGGAACGGGGGTCGTGGGGTCACACCCGAGGCACAGCACCGGCCCCGCTGGGCCCTGCCATCAGGATGTGTGCCCACAGCAGTGTCACGGTGCTGAGGGCTGGCTCCGGCCAGGGCACGCGGCCGGGCTCCCCGGGCAGGCAGCATCGCGGCCGGCCAGCGAGGGAGGGGTTTGGGCAAGGACAAAAGGGAGGCCGGGAGCCCGCCGAGCCGCGCCGGTGAACAATGGGGGAATGAGGGTGGAAAGAGCGCGGGGATGAGGAGGCCCCATGCGTGGGCAGGGGCCCCGCTTGCCCGCTGCCCCGAGCTGCTGCGGGACTGCCTGCTGCTGCCTGCACACGGGAGAGTGCCGGGCACCGGGCTGGTGGCACCTGACCAGCTGGGGTCACCCATGTACAGGCAGTGGGGAGCAGCAGGGGCAGTGGCACACTGGGGGTCAGTGGTGTGCTGGGGGGGCAGAGCTGCCGGCACAGCAGGTCCTGCCCAGGCTCAGCTCATGGCAGCTAATGGGATTGGATTGCCCATGACCTGGCAAAGCTCCTTAGCTCCTTCCTCACCCCCATTCACTTTCCCTCCCGGTGTTCACCCGTGGGCTCATCAGACCCGCATCCCCCCAGCTCCCCCAGCCCCATACCCAGGTATTTGGCCCGCTCCTCGCGCCGCTCCTTCGCCTGCCTGTGCCTTGCCTGGGCCTTCTGGGCATCTGCAGTGGGGAAAAGCCATCAGAGCAGCACCCAGACCCCAGCACCAGCCAGGCATGGCACCTGTGGGGTGCCAGCAGCCCTGAAGCATCCCCAGACCTCACAGGCACCCACCTTGCTTGGGCCTGGGACTAGCGGCAGGAGCCGGGGAGGCTGCAGATGGAGTGGTGCGGTCACTTCGGGGGGGCACATCCTTTGAGGGCCTGGCTGTGCCACCCAGGGGGCTCTTGGCATTGGAGGGAGTCTCCTCACTGGCAGTTGGGGCTGGGAGATCACTCCCATGGGGCAACGTCTCTGCTGGGCAAGGGGCAGCAGCAGCGGGGATGGGAACCAGCTGGCTGGCAGCATGTGGAGATGCCTCTTCTTTGGGGTGCTCCATTGCAGGGGGCTTGGGGGGCCCAGGGGCAGACTGGTCACACTGTGGGAGGACACTGTCTGCTGAGGGAGCCACAGCTGTAGGGATGGGGGAGACAGGCTGTCCTGATGGTGTCATGGCTGGAGGGATGGGTCGGTCATGCTGTGGGGTGCTGCTCTCAGGGGAGGGTGTCATAGGCAGGGGTCCGGGGCAGACGGGCTGTCCAGAAGGGGTGACAGCTGCAGGGATGGGTGAGATGGTCTTTTCTGAGGGTGTAACTACTGGAGGGATGGACGAGATGGGCTGTCCGGAGGGGGTGATGGCTGGGGGTCCAGGGCAGACAGGCTTTCTGGAAGGGGTGATGGCTGCAGGGACAGGCTGGTCCTGCTGCAGGGGAGTGCGCCCTCCCTGCAGGGCATCCCCAGGCAAGGGGGGTGGCAAGGTAGGGGTTGGCACGCTGTCTCCCATCAGGGATGGTGGCTTCCCTGAAATGCAAGCAGAGCAGAATGGGTGGTCACTCAGTAGCCCTTGGTAGCCCTGTCCCCCTCAGGAAGCCCTCAGGAGCAAGGCTCTCCCTGGACACTGGAGACAGTTCCCAGGACCCTCAGGAAAGGCAGCGGGACCCCCTGCCCAAGGCCTTGTCTTGGGGTGCCCCACGCCAGTGCCAGGCAGTGCCTGCACAATTCACAGAGGGACCATCCAGGGCTCTGCCAGGCACCGCCACCACAAAGCCACCCTTCTTCCTGCCCCAGCTGCCACCCCAGCCCTGTCACCCGAGAACACAGGGACAGAGACCCCCTGCAAGCCACAGGGACCCCTGAGCTTCCCCGGAGGACACGGGGCCGCTTCCGCCGGCAGTCGCTCGCGGCAGGGCCGGAGGCAGGATGGGCGCGGACCCTGCGGCCTGACGTCACTGCTCCAGCCATGTCCCCCAGAGCCGCCGTGCCTGCGCAGCCATGAACTCATGGCCCAGGAATGCACACGAGGACTCCACCGTGAGCCAACAGCCCCCTCCCCACAAGCAGCCCCCTCCCCATGTTAGGCCCGGCCTCACGCTGTGGGGTGGGCAGGGGACACAGATCTCCCCTCATCCCTGCCAGCCCCAGGGAAGCCCAGCAGCCAGTGAACTCGGGGTTGCTGGGGACAGAGAGGCAATGCCAGCCACCCTGCAAAGCCACAGCACATCCCCTCAGCAAAAGTGGATGCACTGGGACTGCTGGTGGTGACCAGCAGTGGTGACCAGCAGTGGTGACCCTCCTGGGCCCCACCAGCCAGTCCGTTGCACAGGAACCTTCAGGCACATGCTGGGAATCACACAGGGGCAGCACCCTCCTTCCCGCCCGGGAACAATGCCTGCTCCATGCTGTGGCAGTGGGCATGGGCTCCATCTCCCCGGGAGCTGCTGCAGTTCATGGCCCCAGCTCCTCTGAGGTGGGATGGTGGGGGGACGCCTGCGAGCAGCTCTTGCTGTGGGGTGATGTCACGCACTGAGCTCGGCCGTGTTTGTAGAGCTCTCCACAATCTTTGGCGAGGGGCAAAGTGTGGGCTCTGCAAACACAGCCGGCGCCACTCCTCCACCCCATGCCAGAGCCCGCGGAGCCCAAGGAGGGCTCTGCCAGCCCCCCCTGTGCCGTGGGGATGGGTGTCCCCCAGGTCCCATGGTCCCCTAGAAGCACCCACCTGCCCAGAGAGGGGCTGGAGGTCCTGCTGTAGCACCCCAGCAGGGCTGGTGCCAGCAGAGTTCACCCACACAGGCTCCTTGGGGGACACAGCCCTCCCCGGCCCCCCCTGCAGACCTGTGCAGCCTTCCGGGTATTTTCTGCTTCAGGAAGCCAGCCCATCCCCTGGCCCTGATCCTGCACATCCCACATCCCCCATCGCTGTGTCCCACCGGCCGAAGGGACGGCAGCACCCGTGGCCAGGGCAGGGCCACCAGACACAGCCAAAGCCCCTGCACACAGCCAGGGCCAGCCCTGCTGCCATCTGTCCCTGTCGCTGCTCCAACACGGCAGCTGCCCTGAAACCCAACGCTGGCTGCACCCAGGCGGTGCGGGCGTCCCCTCTCCCCCAGCCGGGGCATTCCGTAGGGGATTAGCTTCCCCGGCCCCCCAGACGTGGCTCCCAGCAGCCCCCAGCCCGGGCCTTGCTGTGCTCTCGCTTCACGGCACCGGGATGGCGTTGAGACGGGCTGCGGGGCGAGGTTCTGCCTCTCGACGCCAGGGTCACCTGGCACATGCCAGCTCCTCCGGTGGGTCCATGTGGCACCAGCTCCCGCGTCCGGCGCTGCCCGGTGCCGCGTTGCTCCGCACACGGCACACGGCTGGGGATGCTCAGCCAGGCAGAGGCAAATTCCCCGGTGCCGTGAAGCGAGAGCACATCAAGGCCCCGCGGGTGCTCCGGTCGAAGGGCTGTCGTGAACCATCCGCCGCACATCCCCGCAGGGCACTTCCCACGAGGGCGGGGGGCACCCGCCGAGCTTTAACCTCAGCTCCCCCCGTCCGCCCTATCCTCACGTACCCGCTCTGCCTCACGGCCGGGGCTGCTCCACGGGCACTGCCCACCCGGGGCTGGGGGCATCGCACAGGCTGACCCCTACCCTAGGAGGTGAGGAGGGCTGGCAGGAGCAGCAGGGCCCTGTTGGTGGCCACTGATGCCAGCGGGCCCCAGCAACCCTGCACAAGCACCTGAAATGCCCAGGGAGGAGGTTCCAAGGGGCATCCAAGCCCCGAAAGCCATCGCTGGTTCTTCAACCTCTCACTGGCTTCCAGTTGCCCCCTCCCCCTGCCTTGATGGCAGCCCCGTGGTCATGCCAGAGGACAGGGAAGGACAGGTCCCAGTGCCTGTCCCCATGGCCAACAGGTCCTGGTGCTGAGTGGGGAGGCAGCTGTGGCCCAGGGGCTGGGATTGTTCTGGAGTGCCCTGGGGGTGCTGGGAGCTCTGGCACTGCCCCCACTCCCACCCCACCTCACCATGGCTCAGATGTGCTTTGAAGCCAAGCCCTGTCAGCTCCTGGGATTTCCATGCTCTGCAGTACCCTTCACAGCCGGGTGACAGGGACAGTGAGAAAGCATCCCCAGCATGTCCCTTGCACGTCCCTGGCATGTCCCTGGCATGTCCCAGCTGTGGGTACAGCACTGACACACACCCTCAGCCCTGGCTCACATGCACGGGCAATGCACAGAACAAGCCCCATCAGCCCCAGTGCCACCTTCAGCCCCCATTCTCCATGGGGGATCCTCCATGGGGGGTCCCGTGGTGCTGCTGCCCACCGTCACCCACACCCTGGCCCTGGGCTGTGCAGGTGCTATAGCCCAAGGCAAACTCCTCTCCCCAGAGTCAGTCCAACACAGCTGGCAGTGCCAGGGCAGGTCAGGCACTGTCCCATGGTGTCCCACAGCCCCACTTTGGTGACAGGCCTTCAGGACTTGGCAGGAGGAGTGCAGGCAGACAGGATGGCACAGCAGGGCACTGCCCACCCTGCTGGGGCCACGTTGCATTTGCACCCACTGGTTTGGGAGGGCACTGCACCTCTCCAGCACACAGGACCAACTTCTAGGGGTCCCTACCCCCCATCCTCAAGGAACTAGGACACGGGATCAGCCATAGGGCACTGCACCAACCTCTGGCAGAGGCCACTGAGGCACCCAGATGGCAGTGATGTGCCAAGTCAGAGGGCAGGGGAACTTGGGAGATAGGATCTCCTGTCCAGAGTGGGGCCAGAGCTGGGGGGTTTCCAGAGTTTAAAATACACATGGATGAAAGAGCCTGAGCTGCTGCTGCACCCCAGCACCCCCACAGTAAACTTTCCATTTGGCTGTGGTGATAGCACAGCCCCCAGCAGACAGAGGGCAGGGGCAGGCAGCACCTGCCTGCCATCCATCTGGGCAGCACCAGCAGTGGTGACAGGAGGTGCCCTCGTCCTTGGGGTGACCCACGCAGCAACACCAATGCCAAGGCCAGGCCGCCCAACCACGCACCCGAAAACCCATCTGCTACAGCATCACCCTGGGAAAACAGAAACCTGGCTGCAAGGCTCTGCACGGAGCTCTGCACCTGCTGGGATAGGGCCTCTTGGGGAGCAGGTACTCAGCACCTCCAAAAAGGGGGTCCTGAGCCTCACACGCGGATGCGGGCACCTACCGGGGCTGGGGCCGTGCAGGATGCGGCTCTGCTCCCTGCAGGCTGCCTGTCCTGCTGCTCGTCCCTGTTCCCAGCCCTCTGATGAGCGAGAGCTGTGATAACTATTTTGGACACAGCACCACGGGACTGTCACATCACTGCTCTGCACGTCGCATCATGTTGCTGTGACGGTTTCGCAGCAGTCGCTCGGTTGGCGTCCCCGTGCTGGGAGAGCTCCCGAGCTGCCTGCTCCCAAACACAGGCCCTGGCTGGCAACCAGCTCGCCCTGCACCCTCCCTCTCCGCCATGCCGAAGGGAGAAGGGCTGGAGAAATCAGAGGGCAAGAACAAACCCCTGCCTGCACCCTGCCCCAGTCCTTGCCCTTCTGCCCACCCCAGGGGCAGCATCCCACCCAAGCAGCTCCACTGGGCCACCTCCATCCCCACTTCCCCTCTGCCAGCTCCTGCCCCCCACCCAGTGCCACCAGCTGCCCCACACCGCAGCAGCTCCCAGCTGCTGGAGTGCAACGCCGGCCCCACTGCTGCCAGGACATGGCACACCGAGGATGTGAGGGCTCCAGCACCGGTACCGGTACCGGTACCGGCAGCAGCCTGGGCTGCCTGGCCACGCGGGTCGCCCAAACGAGGAGGATCAGGGACAGTCCCAGGAGCGGGACCTGCTGCAGAGCCACCGCCGCTCCCCCGGGGCTGGCGCCATCCTCCCGCACTGGCAGCGGAGCAAGTGCCTCCCCGCACTGGGGGAACCGGGAGGCCGCAGGATAGGCCAGCGGGGCCGGGAGCAGCCATCCCCCTCCCCGGGCAGCGGACGGCACCGAAAGGGAAGGCCAGGCCGGGCTGGCGGCCCAGCGGGGCGGGCGGGAAAGCTGCAGAGGCGAGGAGCGGGACACAGACAATATGTCTGCAGCGCAGGACGCGCCGTTCGGGCAGCGCGGCCGGGGGGGTCCGCGGGGACCCGCCGCCCGTTTGCTCGGGAGTCTCCGATGAAGGGCGAGCGGCATTGAGGCCGTGGCTAGGAGCCGGCAGCTCCCTCCTGGGCTGCCAGGGCCCGGCCCCGGTGATGAATCACGGCGGGCACGGGGGACACGGGGGAGGGGAGCAGCCTCTCCTCTTCCTCCATCGGTGGGAAGCGGCCCCTTCCACCGAGCCCTGCTTAGTCACAGTCCCGCGCCCAGGGCGAGAGCCCGGCGGGACCGAAGACGTCTTGGCTAGAGATGAGGCAGGGAAGTGCCAAACCCAGCCCTCGCCCCGAGCCTCGGCCCCGCCGGCCGCCGCCCTCCCCGGTTCCCCGAGCCGAGGCCGGCGGCAGAGTTCATCCCGGGGCAGCGCCGGGACCCGCCTGGCTGGGACCCCGAGTCCCCGCAGAGAGGTCGAGCCCCGGGGCAGGTGAGGTGCAACGTCTGCACCCCCGATCCGCCGGCNCCCCACCCCGCCACAGTCAGCCCCCCTCGGATCAGCTGTACGGCTTCCAGGCACCCAAAGATACAGATTTTCCACCGTGGAGCCCCCACCTCGTCTGCTCGTGAGGCCTCTCAGCTGCTTCCTCACCACCCACCCACCCACCACATGTGAGCCTTAGTCACAGCCGGGGGCGAGGGCTTTGCAGCCCCTCCGCCGCCAGGACGGGCAGATAAGGAGAGGCCTCCCCGGCTGCCTGCACAGGAGCAGAGGCGTCGGCTCAGCTCCTCTCGGGGCAAAAATTCCTCTTGGCCTCACAAGAAGCCGGGGTTGGCCCTGGTCCCTGCCCCACGCAGCATCCCAGAGCAAAGGCCTCCCAGGTACGGGTGACAACTTGCTGCAGCAGCACCTGTAAGGGCAGGGGACACAAGGGCAGCAGTGTCTCTTGGCAGGAGCCAGGGACACATCCCAGTTCACTGCCTGTCCAGCCCGGTCAGGGCATCCCGCAAAGCGCCGGTCTGGGCACATGTTGATCAACAGATTGGTTTCTCGGCAGGCAGCGCCCATCAGAGATGCCTGTTTTGGGGATGATGTCACCGCAGGGCCAGGAGATCCCCCACCACTCATCCTCCCTCAGCTACCAGGCAAACAGGTTTCCCGAAATCCCAGCCCTCTCCTCCAGAACCACGTTCCTCTGACTCAGAGGCCGGGGTGCGGGCAGGAGGGCTCCCCGGCAGACGGGGCTGTGCCCCTGCAAGGGTGGCTGTACACCCCAAAACATCCCAGATGCTCCAGAGCCCCACAGCCCAGCCCGCAGCCGCTGAGCCGTCACCTCCCCACAGTCCTTGGCCACGCCACCCCCGGCTGCTCACCCGGCCCAGCCAGGGCAGAAGCTTCCCCGAAACTCCCCACAGCCTCATCCTCTGGCTGACTCCTGTCCGGGGAATGCGCAGCCCAGCCAGGCCCCGGAAACTGTGCAGCCCCGGGGGGATGACAAGGGGCAGGAGGGCACACAAACACAGGGGACATCGCGGGACAGGGAAGGAGAGCAGCCCTGCTCACACACCTGCATGGCTGAGCCTGTGAGAGCGCTGCGGCAGCCCCATGTCCCATCATTGCAACCACACATGAGGATCCCAGCAGAGCAGGGCCAGGGCCACCCCATGACCTGCTCCAAGGTGCTGGCAGGCAGCTTCTGAAGCTCCTTTGCCTGACAGGGCTGTGGCCCTGTGGGTCCCCCTCAAGATGGGCAGGGCCCAGCAGAGCATCACCCAGAGCAGATGTGCATCCTGGTGCTCTGGGACAGCCTGGCATCAGGTTTGGCCATGCCTGGGGTCCGTCTCCCACCGGTGCTGCCGGCATGGGCAGCAGTCCCAAAGGCTCCTGGCTGCCCCGCTAGCACGAGTCGATGGGTTATACAACCAGCAGAGCATTGATCCATGACTGGGCTGCAGGCAGAGCCCTGCTGTGCTGGGGTCCCTGGGCCCAGCCCCCCTGCTCCCACAGTGCTGGGAGCAGCCACCTTCCTCACGCTGATGGAAAATCCGATGAGCTCATGATGAGCGTGTCACCCGGTCCTGGCAGCTACACACCCCCCATCTCCCCATGCTCCTCAGCCCCCAGGTGCAGGGTGCAACCCTGTCACAGCTCCCTCAGGCAGGCCTGGGGAGGAGGCCACACGCAGCAGACTGAGGCTTGGCCACAGCTTAGACCCCATGGTGTGCCCAGAGCCTTGCTGGTTCCCATGCTGCCTGTGAGGAACCAACAGGGAGCCAAACACCCCAAAATCAAAGGACAACCACAGCTGTGGCTCAGCTGCTGCCCTGCCAGTGTGCACTGCTCTGCAGGAGCTGGGGCAACCCTGCAAACAGGGATGAGGATGGCAAACAAACCCCACTGTCAGCTTGGGGCAAAGTACCATGGGGGACACCCCATCCCACCTGTTCACCACTCCTCTGCCCCACATCTCCCTCCTCCAGCCCTAGGACCTTGCCCTGTCCCAGGTTGCCTCCACCCGCTTTGCTTCTCCACACAGGGGCTTTGGTGGCCACACAAGGTCAGTGCCAAGCACAGTACCATGGCCAGGAGAGCTGATCTGAACCCCTGCGCCCAAAATGTTCCACCTGACCTCCACTAGCCATGATTCCAGCAGGAACCCAGGGATGAGGGTCTGCCTCTGTATCCTGCCTCAGAGCTCATGGGTGCTGTGCCAGCTCATTGCCAGTGCTGTCCCAGGGTAGCTACCAGCCCAAGAGCATCTTGCCATAGGGCTGGCATTGTGACTGTCCACAAAGCCCCACTGTCATAAGACAATCCCCTGTGGGTACAGGTGACAAATGGGCCAGCAATGGGCTGAGCCTTGCCCTGCCCTGCTGCAATCCTCATCCGCTCTGTAATTATCCTGAGCCACATCTGTAATTAGTGCCCTGATGTCATGGTGTCAGGCCTGGGCAGCCCCACACACTCTCTGCCAGCCCTACCTTGGACCCTGTGGCTGAAGAAGATCCCAGCCTATCCTGAGGAGCAGCTGCCTGGCTTTGGCTCCTCACCAGCATCACTCCTGGACCCCTATCCTGTCCCTGCCCTGCAGCACCTGAGCTCCATAGAGCTGGATCTGGGGAGTGCAGGGCTTGGCTGCTCCCACTGTCCTAGTGATGGATGGGAAGGAGAGGGGACAGCCACTGCCCTCCTGAGCCCCCTGGGCTGGGGATGAAGGTGCCCTGCATCATCACAGAATGCAGTGGAGTGGCCTCAGTAGCTATAGAGCAGGAGGCACAGGCATCTGTTGGCTGGGGCACACACGTGTCTGAGCAGCCACTGCCCCTCGGCCAGCGTCAGGCAAGGTGAGGCTGAACGGTGGGACAGGCGTGGGGAGGAGGGTGAAAGCCCCTCTGCTGGACTCTCTCCAGTAGCTCTTTGTCCATCTTATACTGGGGAGCCCGCAGCTGTACACAACACTCCAGGTGTGGTCCCACTTTATTGCAAGGCAGCCTGCCCACCACACCCCTTGCCCAGCACCAGCACCGTGGGCTGCCCGGTGCCTCTAGCACCCGCGCAAGGGCCGGGCTGTGCCGGTGACGGTGAACCGGGAGCTCAGGACCTCTGAGGGTGCCCGTGTCTGCTGGGCTGGCTGCTGCCCCCCAGCAAAGAGGGTGAAGGTGCCAGGTTCGAGGTGCCAGTCCTGTACCCAGACAGCACGCTGCTCGGCTGTCACCTGGAAGGACAGCTTGGTCTCCTGGCCAGCTGGTAGGGCCACGCGGCGGAAAGCCACCAGCTGCCAGCGCGGCACCAGCACCGACGACTGCTCCCACCGCAGGTAGAGCTGCACCACCTGCCCGGAGGGATGGGAGTCAGTGCCCACAGGACCTTCCAGATAGCCCCCAGCCACATCCATAACCCACTGTGCTCACCTCCTCACCATCCCGCTGCCCTGTGTTCGCCAACACCACAGACACGGAGAGGTTGGCACAGAGGGGCAGTGATGGGGGGCTCAGCACCAGGTCCCGGTACCGGAAGGTGGTGTAGGACAGCCCGTACCCAAAGGGGTAGAGTGGGGCCTCCTGCCCATAGTACCGGTATGTCCGCCCCTCCATGGTGTAGTTCTCCATTGGTGGCACCTGCAGGATGTGGGACTCATGGAGCAAGGCAGGGCTGGGCAGCATGGGCAAGCATCAGCCCTGCATCCCATGGCTCTTGGCAGGGAAGGGGTATAGGTGCCACCGGCTGCCCCGGCCTTACCTGGTGCATGCCCATGGGCCACGTGGCTGGCAGCCTGCCGGCTGGGTTGGCCCCCACCTCACCCAGCAGGACCCTGGTGATGGCCAGGCCAGTGGCCTGAGCAGGGAAGAAGCAGGCCAGGATGGCCCCCACACCCTCATGGGCTTGTGCCCAGCTCACGTCCAGGGGCCCCGCGTTGAAGAGCAGCAGGATGACAGGGCGGCCAGCAGCTTAAGAGAGACCCTTGTCACCTAGAGCCCTGTGCCAGCGCTGCTCAGGTGGCCCTGGTGTGCTCCAGGGATGAGGGAAGCCTGGGAGGTTGTGTCCACCTCTGGGCTGGCCTCGACCCCCAGGACTCCAGCCAGCCCCCCAAGCCCACAGAGCCTTTACCCGCCCGCACAGCATCCTGCAGCAGCTCCAGCTGGTGGCCTGGCAGCAACAGGTCACTACGGTCCCTTCCCTCTGTTTCCACATCCACTCCTGCATGGGGACAGCCGAAGAACAGCCCCTTACACCCTGTCCGGGCACTGGGAGCAGAGGGGCACCAACGGCCTTTGGGGGCCAAAGGGGCCCCAGTCCTCTCCTCCTCCCCAGGCTGAGCCCACCCAGCGCCCTCCCCACTCCCACCTACCTGTCCCCAGGCAAACCACCACCACGTCAGCAGCCCCCGCTGCACCCACCACCTCTGCCGGGTCGTACCGCTGGCACTGCGGCTCGGGGCAGCCTGCTGCGAAGCTGACATTGACCTGCAGCATCTCCAGCCCTCTCCTGCAACAGGGAGGAGCAGAGGGCACGGGGGCTGCTGTGCCCCAGGGTTGGGGCACCTTGGGGACACTTGCCATGTCCCATGGAAGGGATGAACAGTGTACAGGACAGGACAGGAGTCAGATGGCAGCACTGTGCTGTCTCACCGGGGAGTGTAGATGTACTGCGGCTCCGGCACTGGAGCGTAGTCCCCAAACAGCACCCGGTGGTTGTCAGCAAAAGGACCCACCACCTGTGAAGGGCAGAGGGTGAGGGTGGGCACTGGCAGTCCTGTGCCATGCAGCTCTCCAAAGGAGGGAACACCCGCATGCCCAGGGCACCCTGCCTGCCTCCCTTGGCCGTGCTCACCGCCAGCCGCTTGCCGAGCAGGTCCTGGGCCTGGAGGGGCAGCGTTCCCCGTATGTTCTTCAGCAGCACGAAGCTCTTGACAGCAGCTTCCAGCGAGAGGTTCTGGTGTTCGGGGGTCTGCACGGCGCTCAGGTCCAGGGCACTGTAGGGGTTCATGGCCGGGGGGTCGAACTCCCCCAGCCGCATCCGTGTGTAGAAGAGGGGCCGGACCCGGTCACGCAGCGTCTGTGGAGACCCCAATGCCGAAACCTCGGCTGTGCTTGGTGGGGGCAGCCCTGGCTCCCTGCCCATGCCCCCAGCCCTGCTCCCTTTGGCTCACCTGCAGTGTGATGTTGCCCATTTCCAGAGCCTGGGGGATGTTCATGAAGACGTTTTTCCTCAAGCCATAGGAGAGCTCCAGGTTGCAGCCAGCGTTCATGGAGGCTGCCGTGCCGGTGAGAAGGGAAACCCCCCGTCACATCACGGCTGTGCGAGGGCCGGGCACCCCGCACCCGTCCCGTGAGCTCACCAACCGCCGTCTCCAGGAAGGTTTGTGTGTAGTGGTGCCCCAGCATGATGAGCTCCAGGGCCGCCTCATCGCTCACCACGTAGCCCTCGAACCCCCACTCGCCACGCAGGATGTCCGTCAGCAGCTTCTTGTTGGCACAGGCGGGAATGCCATTGATCCTATGGGAGAAGGGATGGGGCAGTCTGGAGGGACGGACACTTGGGCACCCCATGGGCCATGGGCAGCCCGTCCCGTGCAGACCCTGCTGCACTCAGTACCGGTTGTAGCTGCACATGAAGCTGTAGGAGCCGGCACGCACACACGCCTGGAACTGGGGCAGGAAGGTGGTGCGCCAGTCTCGCTCCAGCACCTGTGAGTGCCACAGCAAAGGGGTCAGCACCCGGGGGGGCTGCCCACCATCCCACAGCCACACTGTCCTGTGGGCCCGCTGCAGGCACCTTGGCATCAAAGCTGAGCCTGGAGACGGGGATGTTCTCGGGGCCCCCGTGCACACTGAAGTGCTTGCAGCCAGCGCTGGCCTTGATGTACCGGGGGTGCTGACCCTGCAGTCCCTGCACGAAGCTGTGGGCCAGCTCCCCACTGAGGAATGGGTCCTCCCCGTAGGTCTCCTGGATGAGGTGCAGGTGGGACATTGCTGGGACCTCAGACTCCTGCAGCAAGCACTCTGAGGAGCTGCTGCCACGCTCCAGCCACTCGGCCACCATCCTGTGTGGCTGGATCCCTCACCCCTTGCTCCCACCTGGTTCCTGCCCCACAGTGGGTGCCGCATGATGTTGAGGACAGGGCTGAAGCAGCTGAGGCCAGTGTGGTCACCGTAGCGGCCGGCGGCAGCGAAGGCGTTGTGCTTGGCTCTCACCTCGGTAGCGGTGGCATTGGCCACTCGGTAGATGAGCTCAGGGCTGTGGGAGAACAAGGAGGTGTCAGGAGGCAACGGAAGGAAACGCATTTCACAGAGCCACACCCCACATCCCCAAGTGCATCCTCAGGCACTACATCCTACGGCAGCCTCACAGGTGGATACAGGCTGCCCCATCCCATGGCTGATGTCCCAGGTGGGTCTCCATCCCCCTGTTCCACCCTACAGGTGGCTCCCCCAGTACCTCATCCCACAGGATCCCCCCGGGTGGATCCCCAATCCCGCGACCTGTGTAAGCCACCTCACGGGGCTCCATCCCCAGTGCCCCCCATCCCCAGTGCCAGTACCTGAAGGTGGCGGCCAGCCCCAGGGCCTGGGGGAAGGCTGTGGCCCAGCCGGGTGCCTCCGCGTCCCCCCGCAGACACTCCGTGTTCCAGTTGTAGGGCCCGATGCCCAGCCGCGGGATGGGGGGTGCGGGGCCGTTGCCCATCGCTCCCCCCCTCGCCACCTGCGGGCCAGCGGCGC
>JAAWXA010000045.1:2334513-2366031 GCA_038090715.1 Florisuga fusca
CAGCCCTTGCCCGCCCCAGCCGCGCTCCGCCGGGATCCGCGCTCCTCCGAGGTAAGGGCTCCGCCGGGGTCCGGGTCCCCGCGTCCTGCTCCCCCCGGTGTCCCCGGTCACCCCTGCGGCCCCGCTCACCTGGCCTCCTCCCGCGGGTCGCGTCGGGCTCGGACGGGAGAAAATCGCTTTAATTTCTTAGTCATGAGTCCCGGTAATTCTGATTATTTTTCCCCATGCAGAAGGGAATATTGGCCGGGCGCTTCCAAGCGCCTCTTTCCAGACGAGCTGCGAGCCCGCATGCTTCTCCTGAGCTCTTTTTCCCTTTTGTCATCCCTTCTTTTTCCCCTGACCCACTTTAATCGCCTGTCGTTCCCCAGGAACCCGACCCAGAGGCTTTTCCGTGGTCGGGAACCAGACAGACCGAGCAGCGTCTGAATGGTTATCCTTTTTTCTTTCCACTCTTACAAAATAAGTTTGTGAGAACAAAAGTGTTTTGGGGAAAGTGCTATGACCTTTGGGACAGCCACTGCTGGCACGCTGGCGCGGCACTATGCCCTGGTCTTGCTGGGAGCTTGTTCCCTCCCGAGGCTGCAAACATCTGCACCCATCCCAGGCACCCACAGGGGCAGGGCAGCTCCTTCCACAAACACCTTGGGAAATACAAGGTGCTTATTTTATTGGTTTGTTGCTTTTTTTTTTTCTTTTTTTTTGAGAGTATTGGCATTAATTGGCTCCTGATCTACCAGGGTCCCCAGCTTTGATTGTCCCCAGCCATCCAGGAAAGATCCCCCTGTATGGTAGCCCCAGGCAAGGCAATAACCTACGGGAGATATTTTTCTCATCTATGGGCAGCTTTGCTATAAGAAACATGTTTAATAAATCATAAGGCCGGTGAATTCCTGGGATTTTTATTGCTTCTGTAAAAATGCATTTTGATCTGTCTGCGAGGGACACTGGGAAACAAAGCTGCTCCTTTCAGAGCCGGATCCTGAAAATTTAGGACACGGAGCTGGCGGCAGGGCTGGTGGCTGTGAGCCCCCTCGGGGCTGTTGGAGTCGGGGGCTCTGGGACCATCTCTGGCCATGTTTGGGTTTTCTGCCTCAGCTCTGTGGATGGATGGAGCAGACCCCGGGTGCCCCCAGCCCTGTCTTGGCTTTCGTTGTGCTGCCAGGCTGTGGACACGACCAAATGCTCAGAGCAGAGGCAGTGATGCCAGGGGAAACATCCCCCTGGAAACCCAGCCAGGCTCTGCCAGGCTTCCCATTACATTTTTCCTCGTCTCCCTCTTGACTTGGAAGGGAAAAAGAAGCAGTGAAAACCAAACTGTTAAAAACTGGTAGACTCTGGCAGGAAGAATCGCCCAGTTTCCATCAGCCAGGCTGACCCAATCCCCCTGGCAGTGAGGCAGCCAATTGCCCCGGCGTGCCCGGGCAGAGGAATGGCAATCAAGTGATTTTCTTTATTTGCTTGTTCCAATCTGCACATGGGCATTTAGGGCCGGGAGCTGAGCCGAAACATGAAAGGCACACGGAGGCATGAACCTGGGAGCTGTCAGGACCTCAGCAGGATTTTGGAAAACATGAGTGCCATGGCCAGGAGAGTGGGTTTAGGTTGAAGAGGTGGAGGGCCCAGCTCTGCCTGGCTTGCACTGAGCCTTCTCTGCCCCTGCCACCCAGCTGCCCTGCAGAAGCAGTGGTTTGGTGACTGGGATTTGTCCCCATCTCCTGCCATGCCTTTGTTTTAGGCTGCGCAGAGCCTGGCTGCAGCAGCAGAGGCGGGGAGGGAGCTTTTCTTTGTACGGGGAAGCATTTAAATTCTTTACAGTGATTCATATATTCCATTCATATGAAACACAGCTCCGTAGAGTGTGAATGGGGACTGCTGGGGGATTTTTTTTTAAGGCAATAAGCCCTAGAAGTGTCAAAAGTTATTCACACCTTGGTGAAATCAAGGATATTTCTGTCCGTGGCTCTTGGCAGGGGCTCAGCACAGCTCGCCTTGCGTCGGGTTTTTGGTTTCCCACTCGGATACAGCGCGGGGGGAGCAGGGGGGCAGCCTCGCACCCCCACTGCCCAATGCTGGAAGTATTTGTTGGTGTTTTCTCTGTGGCTGGAGGGGCCTGGTGTGGATGTGCCAGGGGGTGGGAGGGTGACCCCAGCACTCAGCACCACAGGGGTTTGGACACCTCACGGGTCACGTGCCCAGAAAGCCGCGTGGGAAGGTGGAGTGGTGGGTGGGGGGTGAGATGCTGCCCCCCACGTTTCACCTCTCCTTTGGCTGTTGCCAAGACTGAGACCAAAGCTGCAGGTTGTGCTCAACGGGGCCCTGTCCCCTCTGCCTCCTGTCACAAGGCCACATGCCAGCACAGAGAAGGGCCGGGCTGGGCCATGCCTGAGGGTGCCCCTCCACTGGCTGGTCCCAGGCTGCTTTGCCCATTCCACTGTGAAGAAACCCCCTCCCCTTCTGGGTGCTGCCCAGCCCAGCCAGGTGGGACCCCTGTAAGAGGCTCCAGGAGTCAGGCACAGCCCTGGGGAGCTGCCAAGTCCCTGCTGAGGAGCCTTAGTTTGGGAGGATACTAGGTGGAGCATCTGGGAGCTGTAAGGTGCAGGGGCATTGCCCCCTGCCAGGGTGCTCCCAGCTGCGGGGCCAGCAGCCCCGGGAGGCTCTGATGCCCACCAGACATTCTGGGATGCTTTTAGTGGCTGTAAATCCTCTCCGAAAGAACTGGAAAGACAGTTTTATGGCTGCTGAGGAGGAAGATTAGCAGGGTGTTGTTTTCAGAGCTGATCCATCACGGGATGGGGGCTCCGCGTGGTGCATCCCAGCGCCGGGCTGCTGGCGGGTGTTGCAGTCTTTCCTGGGAAGGTGGAGATAAAAACGCCTGGGTTTAAAGTTCTGGCTCCTCTTGGGATCTGAGATGTGAGTGACAAAACCACCTGTGCCTGGGCCTCAGGTCCCATGTGTCCTCCCTCTGCCCCTGCAGCAGTTGGGCTCCTCGTAGGGGGATGATGGACTGAGGGTGTTTGGGCAATGGGACCTGTGAAAGGCATTAGCCCTGGTGGAGAGGGCTGCAGGGCCATCCCAGCACCACACACTCCCTGCCCTTCTCTCCTATTTCAGCTTGTCCACAGCTCGGGAAGGAGCAGAGTTTCCATTCCCCTCCTCTAAAGAAAATGCCTGTGACAATAAAATCTGATAGTTCAGGAGGGGGAGGGATAAAAAGACACTGAATTGTCTCCCTCTCAGCCCCTTCCTTCAGCTCTGCTGGGCATGTGCTGGCTCTGAGCCTTCACCGTCCCCCATGTTCTCAGTCACTGGATAATTAACTAATTAACTGCCTTAACAAAGGCAAAGGGGGACACTGCCTCGTGCCCACCCCCTCCTTCACCCACAGGGGTTCCTTGTGCTGCATGCTCTGGGGAGAGGGGCTGGGCTCTGGCTGTGTCCCCAGCACTCCTGTGGGAGCAGAGCTGGCAGGTGAAGCCAAGGGTGACACCCCTCATCCTGACACATATACACCATAAACTGTTTTTCCTTTTCCTTTTGTCCCCGAAGCCACATCCCTGCCTGCCTGGTGGCTACAGGGGAGTTCCTGCTGAGTCCCCAGCCCCATCTTGCAGGGCACTCCTGTGGCCCAGCCCCGGTGTCAGCTGAGTTCATGGAGCAGAGCTGCACATCACAGGCAGAAACTGCAGCCAAAATCTGCAGAGCAGCCGAGTCCCATCGCCCCAACCCTCCCTGGGGCTGAGCCTGTCCCTCTGGGCCATCTGGAGATGTTTGTCCTCAGAGGCTCTTCCAGGAGCCTCTCTCCAGGACAGGGCTTGGCAAGAAGCATCCAGGGAGGAGGAGAAGGGTGTCCGTGTCCATCTGCTGTGGGTGCAGAGCAGTGGGACTGGGGATTTCCTAGCCTGGGGATTCTTCACCAGAGGACAGTGTCCCTGTTTCTTGCATGGAAGTGCAGCATTCCCACATGGAAGTGCAGCATTCCCAGCACAAACTCTGCTTTCCCCGGGCAGGATGCAGCCTCAGGAATTCCCCAAACCTGCACAAAGTTCTGCAAACCTGCTGCAAACCTGAGCAGCTCAGCAGTGCTGGACCCCTGGGATCTGGCAGTGCTGCCCTGCAGATCTCTCCGGCCGTTGCCCAGAGCCTCTTTATTGTTGGTGCTGAGGGTTTTGTTTCACTGCTGCCTTCCAAGTTCCCAGGGATCTAAATTCTAAAGCAGGGTCTCGTAAAGAGCCCTGTCCAGATGGATGAGATGATATTGCTGGTATCAGATGAGATCTGTCCCCTGTCTTTATCCACAGACAATGCAGCAGTGGGAGCAAACAAGGATACAGCCTTTCTTCGGAGGCACATTAGCCAAATAAGAGCCTGCTCTTTGTTTTGTACCGAAACCCAAGACCCTGTGGCCAGACCACCTCACATATCTGCCCCGATGCCCACAGCCAGGTGAGGATTTACCCCTTCTGCTGCAAAACCCCAGGCAGGGATGGCTGCAGGCAGAGCGGGGCGATGGCTCCTGTGTTCCCAGGCAGGTCTCAGTGCTGCCTCAGGGATGGAGAAGTGCTCGGGGCACAAGTGACCTGAACCTCTCACCAGCAGAAAATGGGAGCTGCTTTGGTTGTGCCCCATGTTTAAGGAAGAGCTGAGCCCCTTCAGCCAAAGCTCGGGGTCATCCAGGGCATCTGAGGCTGCTCTGTGCACAACACTCACAGAGATGCTGAAAGCCTGCGGCCAATTCACCTGCTTTCTGATTTCATTACAAGTCCTAAAATTCAGCCCAGGTTTGTTTTAAGAAGTTACCAGAGGCTGAGAGAGCCTGGGACTGATTTATGGCTTCCCATCAAAATCATGTGGTTTTACCACGAAACTTGGAAGCGCTGGCTGCATTTTTTCTTTGGAGATTTTGGCTTCACTCCAGGCTCAGCTCGAAGGGGCAAGAGTATGAATCCAGGGTGTGCATCAGGGTTGGAGTGATGGGGTGCTGCAAGTGACACAGAGGAGACGGGGATGGCTGCAGGGAGAGTATTTGGTGTCAGGACAACACAGGCACCTTTCCAGGGAAACACTGATAAGGAACTGGGAGGCTTGGCACCGAGGGGAGCTGCAGCAGCTCCTTTGCTTTCCCTGTGGCTTTAATTTCAACACTTGCCACTTATCATCCTCACGTCCTGCTCAGGCTCGGTGGCAGCCAGGTCCCCGCCTGTGCCTGAGGAGGTTGTGGAGCCCTGGGCCCTGCTCTGGCACCCTCGGGGTGAGCTGCTGCCACCCACTGGGGTTAAACATGTGGGTGTTTGCCAGAGAAGCATATTTCCAGCCTCAAACATGCATTGTCAATGACTGCAGGAAGGTATTTCTCAGCTGCTCCAGTGTCCTGTAAGCCAGCCAGCCACCCCAGAGAAACAAGCTACTTTTATTGCTATTTCTTCATATTTCCTGATATTGCCAGTCTGGCACTCACAGCCCACAGGCAGATCCCTGCAGGTCCCGGCTTTGGATTACAGCAGCGATACTTTTGTCTTTTCTTTGCCTTTTATTTCAGAAGCTTTGGGCTCTGAAGGGGCCAGGCTGAAACCAACCAGGCAGGCAAAGTCCCTCGGCAGCCCCCAAACCACACCAGGGCAGGTGGTGCAGGGCTGGCACATCCCCCTTGCCAGCACAAGAGTCTGTGAGCCCATGGACCTCTGAGGGTCATGCTGGGGGAACCTGGGCTGCTGTCTCGTGGATGATGCATGAACAGATGAGGATGGTGCTTTGCATTACAAAAATAACAAGGTCAGAGCAGCTGTGAGTGCTCTGGCCAGGACCGAGCGCTGCATCCTGCAGAGCATCCCTGGCACAGGGGCTGGCAGGACAGCAGAGTATTGCCTCAGGGTTTGGGTGGCTTCATGGTTTTAATTTACTGGCTTTATAAAGTAAAGATGAAAGGAAGAGGCAGCGGATCCTCCCTTGGCTTCCAAAGGAATCAGCTGGGGCTGCACCGACCACCGACAGCTCCGCACCCGCTTCTCCAACCTCCACTCACTCCTTCCCTCCCCTGGTACAGAAATGTCTGTGTCACACCTACATTTTGGCTGTGCCGTGCTGTGCCATGCTGGTGGGGAAGTGCATGTGGCAGGGCCCTGGTGTGAGGGGTGGTGGTGGTGGTGTCCAGCACTGCTGCTCTGGCTGGTGCAGCTTTGTTCTCTTACGCATCCTCCCGTCGCTGCCTCTTGAAGACCACGAGTGATGTTACCACCAAACAGCAACCAGAGCTAGGGTGAGAACCCAGAGCTCCTCCAAGCAGTTGTAAGCAGGGCTGGACAATCAGTTTGTAATTGTTTTATACCCAGCTTGGTATTTTCCTGCCCCCAGAGAGCAGGAGCAGCCCAGTGCCAAACCGTGCCCAGGCAGCACTTTTATGAAATCTTGGGTCTGTAAGAATTAATTTCATTTAAAACATTCTTTTCGTTTTTCATAAAGCACAGCAAATCCGTGGTACTTAGGGCAGGAATGCAGGCAGAGCATGTCCCAGGGCAGCCGAGCTGTGAGGATGGGACCTCCGCTGGCCCCGGCGCTCGGCGAGCACCCGGCTGGGAGATGCTGGAGTCACCCCTCCTGCCCACAGCTGGGTGTGGGGCTCTGGCAGCCACCCCCTCACATCCTGTGCTCCCAGGGGACGTGGGAGCTCAGGCCTGTCTGTCCTCAAAAGGTCAGGAAAATGCCATTGTGGCTGTCTCCCAGACTGGCGCCCATGTTCTGTGGTGTTCTGCATGGGGGAGGGAGGTACAGGGTGACACAAATCTCTGTCTGAGTCCCCTGGCTGGTGGCAGCTGGTCCAGGGATGAGAGTTGTCCTGAAACCCAAACAGACTTGCTGAGGTGTCAGGTTGGAAATAATTGATGCGAGTTTTGGAGTTAGGGGCACCTGGCAGAGCTGGGTGCTAGGGGCTGGTCAGGATTGGGCAGCTGGTGCTCCTGCCCTGCATGTGAAGGTGTGAGGACAATGGCTGTGAGAGAAGCAAACCTCTGTAAACCTTGTTGTGGGGCTGCTGGAGGCATGGCAGGGTCCCCTTCCCAACAGCAAGACCCCTCTGGGCCAGCTGCCACAGGGGCTCCCAGCATGGAGAGAAGTTTGCTCCCTGGGGTCCAAAGATCCCCTTTAGAGAGCAGCCCCACTGGGAAGGGTGTCAAGTCCCCTCCCTTCAGCCATTTCCCCCTCTTGTCACCACCCAGGATAGCCCGCAGCTGGGCACCTCCAGGAACACCTCCTCTTAGGATGCAAATGGTCACCTGTGACCTTGGGCACTTCCCTGGTGAGCTCAGGGGTCCAGCTAGCAGCAGAGGAGTGGGACATGGGAGTTAAAAACAGGGGGAAGACAGTGGATCCGTCTGGCTGGGATCACTCCCCCAGGGTGGGATCACTGTCCCAGGCTGGGATGGGTCCCTGCAGCACACACCAGTGCTGCCAGCAAGGCTCATGTGCTGTAAATCCATCTCCCCCTGGCTGGTGGGCTCTGAGCCCGCTGGCGAGCTGCTGGGGGTGAGTGGAGGAGGATTAGAGGGTTTAGCAGGTGTCAAACCTCATCTTTCATCCCACTGTGGGGAAGTCCATGGCTCACTCTTCCCCACCCCTGCACAAGCCCTGATGGAGCCGGAGCTGCCCTTCCCCTCCCAGTCTGTGCAGTTTTGGTGGCACCAGAGCAGGAGAGGTCAGCAGCTCCATGGCACAGATGGGGCTGGGGGGGATGCCCAGGGAGCTGCCAGCTGGTGGGTTTGACAGGGAGTGTGAGAGCCCAGGGCTGGGTGTGCTGCTTATTTTGGTTAAATTGATTTTTTTCTGGGAAATTGGGGAGTGCAAGGGGGCCTCCAGACAAGGGGCTTTTGTGAGCTGGGCTGCAAGCCCATCCCCTTTTTGTGGTTTGGCTTTTTTGGATGATACAATTTGTTATTCCAAGAACTACCCAGCAAATGGACCCCATTAGCTGAGTCCCTGAAGTGACTGGAGCTGGTGGTTCCTCTGTCTGCACCCACCTTGGGCCGTGTCACTGCAGCCTTTGTCCCCGGAGGGTTCCTGGAGATGACAGGGAGCTGGGGGACAGGGAGCTGCTGTGCCCCTGTGCAGGCTGTGGCCATGCTGATGGGGCATCTTAGGGGATTAGCTGGGGCTGGGACAGCTGGTGGGACAGGCAGAAAGCTCTGGGGTCATTGGCTTCCCAGCACACTCGTGTCCCCTGCTGACAATAACCTGATTGTTGCTGTGCTGCTGGGGGATGGAGCCAGTGCCAGGGGGGACCCCGTCTGTGGGGCAGCCCCTTTGTCCCCTCGGAGGGAGCTGGACTTTCACCGTCACCTCCTGCCACCCAAACTCCGTGGGAGCTGCAGGATTTGCATCCCTCTCAGCCCCTGGGCAGGAGGGCTCTGGGCCCAGCTGGTATTTAAGGTATTCCCCCCTCCAGTACCAGCTGGGGAGCCAGGGTGGGGAGCAGGGGGCAGCTGCAGCATCAGGACATCCCAGAGTGTCTCTGCAGCACCCCGAGTGGGACATGGGTGCTCCTGTGCCACACAAGTGGGTCCCTGCCACGGGACTGGTGCTGGGGGCAGCACGGGGGGTCCCAGTGGCAGCCCCAGCAGCTCCAGCACACACAGGACCACCCAGGGCAGTTGTGCAGGCGTTGCTGCAGCCTGATGCTGTTGCCGACCGATGCCGGTCCCGGAGCCGTGGTGCCGGTCCCGGAGCCGTGGTGCCGGGCTCAGCCATCCCGCCGGGCAGCCCAGGGACAGGCAGTTCCGCTGGAGCATCCTTGGCCTGCTCGGCGCTACCTCCTGCCGTGCGAGGATGCTGCTGGCTCTGTTTGTCTTGGCTCCGTTGGGCTTTTCCCTGCATGCAGCCGGCTGGAGCTGGATGAGAGCCAGGGGGTTTATAAATAAAAGCGTCGGACACCTCTCTGGGTGGTGCTGAAAGCTCCCGAAATAGCCACCGCGCGTGGCCAGGATGTTGGCAGAGGCAGCCCCGGGGCTGGGTGGGGAACAGGGACCCCCCCTCCCGACTCCCATCCCTGCCCCCCATGCACCCACTGTTCCCACAGCACCGGGATGGGCTGCCCTGGCCAGCCGGGATGTGTCCCTGCTCCCTCCAGCATCCTCATGGGATGTGTCCTCTGGGGCTGACTGTCCCCCTGCAAGGAGGGGTGGCCCAGAAGGGCACCGACCATGTCAGGGCTGGTTCTGTCCATCACTGTGGGCTCCATCCCTTCCTCCAGCAAATGTGTCCCCAGAACATTGCGGGGACACGGGGAGAGCCCTGAGTGCCTCTGTCTGCGGGCTGGCACCTCCAACAGAAATAGGTTCCACTAACAAAATATTCTGCATATTCTTCACTGATTTCCACTGGTTCTTGGACCCCAGAACCCCTCAGCAGGTCCAGCACCAGTCTGGGCAGGATGGGGCAGGGGGGGGGCGACCAGGGTCTGTGGGCACCAGGGTCCAGCCAGGGCAGGAGACAGCAGATTAATTAAATGCAATACTTGGTTGCTCTGGAAATTGGGAGCCTGGTAATAAGATTGTGGCTTCAGGCAGCTGCACGCTGGCGTTGCTTGAGGCTGGAAGCTCTGTTTATGAGAGAAGGGACACGTGGGAAGGGTGAGCAGCTCCCTGTGCCCCCCGGGACACAGCACCCGTCTGCAGGACTCGCTGCCGCCTCAGCCACAGGGCTCAGAGGGAAAGGGGCTTTGGCGTCATCCCCAGGAACGCCAGGCTGCTGGAATTCCCTGAGAGGCTTTCGGCTCCGAGACAAAGGAAATGTGGAAACTAACAAAAAACAAACAAACAAACAAAAAAACCAACAAAAATTTTGAATTGAAAAATCAGAACAGCTGATTCAGCGCTGTTGAAACATCTTGTGATGGCGCCAGGCAAATTTTTTCCAAATGAAATTCTGGGGGAAAAAAAAAAATAAAAAAAAATTCAGCCTGATTTTTACCCAACCCGCATCCGCCCCGACGGGAAGGCACGTGTTGGAGCAGTGCTGGGATGGGTACCCGGAGCCCGGGGACCACAGCTGCGCGGCAGCTCCGCACCCCACGACGGCGCCGGCCCCGCCGAAACCCTCATCCCGGAGCTCGGGGAAAACCTGAAACCCAAACCGGCAGCGCGGGGCCAGCGCCGGCCCG
Source organism: Florisuga fusca (assembly GCA_038090715.1). NCBI lineage: Eukaryota > Metazoa > Chordata > Aves > Apodiformes > Trochilidae > Florisuga > Florisuga fusca. Next base: position 2,344,658 of record JAAWXA010000045.1, read on the forward strand.
GCGGCGGGAGCGTGGTTTATGGAAGCGTCTTGTCAGAGTTTCCACTGAACACCTCAGGCTCGCTGGGATCTAGCATCAGCTCACATAAATTTAATTAAATTAAATAGCATAAACTAAAATGCTGCCTGAGAAGCGCCATGCTCCAGCCCTCGCCGGGGCATGGATGCAGCTCCCTGCCAGCAAAGCTGGTGCAAAGCTTCAGGGGCAGCAGGGGATGGGATGGGATGGGATGGGATGGGATGGGATGGGATGGGATGGGATGGGATGGGCAGAGGGATGGGGAGGATTCAGGCTGTGGCAGCAGCAGACAAGGGTCTTGCCGGGTCAGCAAGCACCCCGGGTGGGAAGTGCTGGGTGTCACTGTCCCTGTGCTGCCCGGAGAGGTGTTGGTGGGAAGCTCCGGGGTCCCCGTGTGCCCTGTGGTGTGGGTCAGGGTGCAGCCGGTACCGCCGAGCCCAGGGCAGCTTTTGGAGCAGCACCGTCCCGGCAGGTAACCCTATCCCTGCACCCCCTCCCACTCGCCGGGAGGGATGCAGCCGAGGCTCCTGCTCCTGAAATTTATTTTAATGTAAACCTAGCTCCAAGGCAGCTTTTTCTCATTTTTAAACTATTTCATATCAATCCTTGGCCTGACATTTGTTTTCTTTGAGTGTGGTGGGGAGCGTGGTCAGCATTGCTGAGGATATCTCCTCAGGAATCTTGGCAGAGGCGGCTCCCTATCTTTGAAGAAACGGCAAATGCAAAACAGAAGGCAGATATTAGAGAAGCATAAACAATATTTTTCCCGCTGCTAACCCCAGAAGCAGCGAGTGGCTGGCTTGGGGGACCCTGTGCCTGGAGCCCACTGGTGGCACAGCACCTGCCTGGGGCAGGGGGAGTGTAGACCCCAGCGCTGGTCTGGGACTGGTCCCTGTCACCTGTGGCCAACCCAGTCCCCAGGGGCTGTGGCTGACCCACCGGGATGGGGATCGGTGGCAGCTGAGGACAAGGGAAGGGTTTGCAGGGGATGGGGGGAGGCTGGTGCAGCCTGGGGTGACCCCAGTGGGGTTCTTGCCCTGTCACCCACCAAATGTTGAAACCCTGCTCCAAGGATGGAGCTGGTTTTGCAGAGGGATGTGTGGGATGTGCATGGGAAGGGTGTGCAGGGCAGCTGCTGGGGCAGGGGCTGCCTGTCTGGGCAGGCTGTGGGGAGAGAGTGAGCAGGAGCCAGGAGCAGGCAGGCTCACCTGGGTTTTTTTTTTAAAGCTGGAAGAGGAGAGGAAATGGAGATCAAAAGACCAGCAAAACCAGGGAGACAGAATTTCAACCCCTGACGTTAAAATAAAATGACTGTTAGGATAAACAGTTTCCCATCCCGGGCAGCCAGGCTCGCTGGCGGGGGCGGAGGCCGGGGTTATGTTCCTTGGCGTTTCACACTTGAGAAGAAGTTTTTGCAGCAGCTCACAAATTTGCCGTCATATACGGGCAGCTGAGAGAGCAGCCGAGAGCAGTGGAGGGTGGCTGGATGACCAGGTGCTGAGCAAGTGGCCAAAACCACTGCTGTGCTTGCCATGGGGCCTCGGGTAGGAGGAGGAGGTGGCAGCCCAGGACAATGTCCTCCCAGGGGAGATCAAAGCCACTGCAGCTCCCACTGCTCCTCGATCACCCATTGTCCCTTCATCTGTGGTTGATAGCCACTTGCCTGCACACTCCCTGAGATGGGAATCACCTCTGCAGGTCCCCCCAGGCTCAGCAGATTCCTTTGCAAAATGCCCTTTGGGATATAACATGCTATTTCTGCACAGGAGCCACAGGGGTAAAGCAGCATCTGGCCCCTGGATGCTGGAGGGGTGAACACCATCCACGTCCCACCAGAGCTTCCTGCAGAGAGGAGAGGGCTCTGGACCCTGCCTGGTAGCTGCTGGGGTGGGGAAGGGGACAGGGCCCTATGGCCCCACTGTCCTTACTGTGTGCTCTCACTCCTGCCCTTGCTCTGCTCCAGCTTTTGGCTATCAGGGATGGTGTTGCTGCTGGCCCCTGGGCTGGCCACCCTCCCGTTGGGAGGAGAAGAAGGAGGAGAAGGAGAGGGGAAGAAGAAGGGAAGAAATAAAATGAATCCCCACAAAAATGTCTTCATAACAGGAAACGTCTCATAAAATACCTGTGGTTTGGCGTGTGTGATCCGGCTGGTCAAACTATGCACCTGGCAGGCAACCCTGCTATTAGTGCTCCATGGTCTGGTATGCCGGGGGGGCTGAGGCTGGCAGGGGGAGGAAGATGGGACTGGGAAGCTGGGGGCACACAAACCCTCTGTGGAGGCCAGGACGAGGGGTGGGACATGTCCTGTGGTCCCCCTTGTCCTCCATGTGCACCCAAGGGAATTCCCAAATGTGTTTTGGCAAGAGGACCCCAGGGATGGGGTGAGCCGGGCTGAGCCTCACACCCTGGGGCTGGGCTGAGGCTTCAGGCTGTGGTTTTCTACCCAAATCCAGGTTTGAGCCAGTGGTGACCCAGAGCTTTCAATCTAGGTCTCTAAGTGGTTTGGTGGCCACCAAACCCCAGGGACAGCTTCACTAGGGCTGATCCTTGACCCCGTGGCTGCGGGAGTGAGCGGTAGCACCAGCTTTGCTGTCACCGTTGCCACCAGACCCCAGTTCCTTGGCTGCAAGCAGTGTGTGCCACGGGCAGTGTGTGCCACGGGCAGTGTGTGCCACGGGCATCACGTGCCATGCCATGCCATGCCATGCCGTGCCATGCCGTGCCGTGCTCTGCTGTGCCACACCACGCCGTGCTGTGCCAGGGCCAGGTGCGGGCGCTGCAGGGGTGGGGGGCTGCTGCCTGCTGATGGGGTGGGGTGTTTTTCTTTCGTCAAGGAAAATGTTTTCTTGTTCCCTCTGCTGAGGGCGGGCGAGGCTGGGGCCGTGCGGCGTGTACAGCAGCTTTGGATGGGATCAGGTGTCGCGCATTTAAGGCCAGGCTGGTGCCAAGACTCTCCCCGTGCTCGGGTGCTGCTTGGCCGGGCTCCTGCCTGATGCCTTTGGCTCTGGCAGCCCAGCCTACGGAAACAACGTGCTCACTCTCTGTTTCAATAGCTCGCTTTTCGTTTTTGACTTCTTTTATTATTATTTTTAAGGCATGTGTAGTGCAAACGAAATCATCTACCTCTCACTGGAGCCAGTCCAGCCCCGTGTTGGGCTTGGAAAAACTCCCTGCTTTATTTTTTATTGTCAATGACCGGAGGATGGAGCAGCTCGATGGGACACGGCGGCGTCCAAGTCTGCACTGCTCCAGCCCACCCATGCACCCTGGCTGCTTTCTCAGTGCTTTCTCTTTGCAGCATCCACCTGAGCCACGCAAGCCTGAGAGGTGCCAGCGGGATGAGCTTCTGCCACCGCTCACAGAGATGCTGCCCGTGTCCCTTGCTCCCCTGCATGGGGACAGGGATGAGGCACACCAGTGAGCCCGTGCGTGCGGTTCAAGTGCATTGGAGGCCCCGTCCTGGCGTGTCCTGGTGACCCTGCAAACCTCCGTGGGGGCTGCAGTGGCCCCGGGTGTGATTTGGGGACAGATCTGGGGCGCGGGCCAGCGAGCAGCACACCGCGCCCAGCACCGACTGCGCTTTTACTGCCGCGTTTAAACAAGTTCTGCATTTTACTGACCTTCAACCACAATCGCTGATCCCCCGTGGATCACATATATTGACTTAAAAAATAATTAGCCTTGAAGGGAGCAGGCACGGTGCCTGCCTGCCAGGCCCATAATTAATATTTAAATAACAGGGGCCATAAATCAGCTGCAGCTCAGTGAACAAGCCCGGGTTGTGCGTGCAGGGCAGCGCACGGATGTGTTGCTCGTGGGACAGTCACTCACCCTGCATGGGGCTGAGCCCCGGAGCATGGACACAGATGGTGCTGGGAGAGGGGGATGATGTGGGGAGAGGTGGATGGCAGCAGCCCCCCAGTCCCTGGGAACATTCAGGAACTCACTTAGGTGACCAGCACAAGCCACAGTTTCTGGAGCAACGGGGCCAGCATGGGCTGGAGCCCCTGTGCCTCTGCGAGAACAAGGTGACACTTCTTGTCTCCTTTCTCATGCTTTAAGTGTGAGATTTTTTTCCCCTCTGCTGGAGCTTTCATTGCGTGCCAGGGGTTTTTAACACGTCTGCTCACCGGCTGCCAGGGGAGCAGACACTTGCTCTGAAGCCCTGCCAAGGGTCTCTGAGCTGCTGCAGTGGCTGCTCCCTCTGGGGCCGAGCGGTGCTGCTGAGCACCATCCCTGCTCCAGCATCCCCGGGGAGCAGCACCGCAATGCCAGGGCAGGAGGGGCCACGCTCAGGAGCCCCCAAAGCATCTTCCCTGCTCCAGGCAGGAGGAAAGGGATTCCTCATGGGATTTCTGCTGGCTGTACCAGAGAGGTCCCAGCCCCATGGGACAGGCAGGTGACACCTGCTGTAGCCACCATGTCCATGGCCACACCATGAACCAGCCACAGTTTGCAACCTGCCCTGGGAGATTAGAACATCTTACATCCACACATTGTGATTAATAATAATTTCATAATGCAGGAGATTTCAGGCATGAAAGAGCCTCTTCACAGGCGTGTTGTGCACACTTGATCCATCATATGAGACTCCAGATGTTTCCATTTTATTCTTATTATATCACTGCCTGGAGAGCCTGGGTAATGTGAGGCCTCCTGCCCTGGTGCTGGGTACTGCTGCAGGCAACAGCAAAGCACCAGAGACCCCTTTTCCTTGTGGAAGAGAGACACGTGCCTGGGAGGCTCAGGCCAGACTCCCCTTGCTGCCCCATAACCCCAAGGGAGAGCCAGGGCAGGTGGGACAGCCCATACAGACCCAGGGAGAGAGAACAGGATCTGAGCTGGAGACACAGGGTCACACATGGCCACTTTGGTGCAGGGTGGGGGGATTGGATTTCACATCCAGGGCATAACAAAACCATGTCTAGAGCCAAAGCAGAAGGATAACCTCGTCCTCCCTTCCCCTGTCCTCTCGGGTTCCCCCAGTCCTTTGTCTCTTCAAGGGCTGAGGTTGGACCAACCAGCAGCATCCCCTGAAAACAAAGGGGGGAATAAAGCCCAGGTGGGAGGAAAGAGCTGGGGAGGGAGGGAGAGACAGAGGCACTGGGGTCACACCAGGTAAGGAAAACAAATAAATAGCTGATTCAGGGGTTTGTTCTCCTCTTTTATTTAACAGAAACTGTATTTTTACAGCTGCAATCCCTTAAAAGAGGATTCTTTTTCCCTTAAACAAATCCTTGTAAAATAATGCTTCATAAAAATAAGCGTTCCTCTTCTCGACCCTGAAGACAGAAAAACAATAACTCTGGCGAGGCTCTGCCCACTCTCGGTGGCTGTCACGTGTGTCCCTTGGGGTCTGCTGTGGTGGGCACGACACAGACGGGACGGGCAGAGCTGGGGTCCTCTCCCAGCATCTGTCACGGCCACCTGCAGCCACACCAGTGGCAGAGCTGTCCCTGTCCCCATCAACCCCACCCCAGGGACACTGGGCAGGGGAGCAGCAGCAGCTGTGGCTGCCTCAGCACTGAAGACCCCCACCAACCCACCAAGCCACTGTGGCATCAGGGATACTCCCACGCCAGGGGTCCCCCTCTGCCTTTACTTAATTTGCTTTAATCTGGGGGCTTTTTAGGTTTTTTCCTCCCGTCTACAGCAGGGGTTTTTTGTTGTTTTTTTTTTTCTTCACTGCTGCTTCAGCAAAAGCAATTCAGGAAATTCCGATCAAATCCCAGCACGCAGCAGCCCTGCCCCTGCTCCACGGCGGGAGAGGCAGAGAGATTAATTCTCATTAATAACCACCACTGGTCAGTTATTGTGAGAAGGAGAGAAACAGCAGAGGTCTTTGGTATCACGTGCTATTTAAGCTTCCAAAAATAAATGTTCTTTGCGGATCAATCTGTTTGCAGCTCCACGCGTGGACCTGGCACAGAAAAAGTTGTTAAAGTATATTTATATAGGGTATTTATTTTAAATAAACAGGCACTTAAGGCAGAGGGTGAGACACTTGGGAGCTTTCCTCCCCTGGGCTTCCCTGGCCAAGGGCTCCCGTGTGCATCTCCCACTGGTGTGTGTTGGGAAAGGTAACGCGTTCCACACAGCTGTGATCCTGAAAAAAGGGAAAACTGGGGGAGTCCTTCTTGCACACGGATCCTTCCCTGGGTCTTGGCTAATCCTTGTGGGATAGAGGGTGCAGACAGGGCCGTGGGTGCCCGCTCTGACTGTCGCTTTGTCCGCAGGAGCAGTGGGGAGCAGGATGGTGCCGGACGCCGCGGTGCTGGTGGTGGTGGTGCTGGTGGTCGGCCTCCGCTCGGCGGCAGGAGGAGGCGTGGGGGGCTATGCCCAAGTGAAGTACATGCAGCCCATGGTGAAGGGACCCCTGGGACCCCCCTTCCGCGAAGGCAAAGGGCAGTACCTGGGTAAGGGACGTGCTCTGCGGGGGGTGGGAGGACACGGGGCCACGGCTGCCAGGGAGAGCCCATCCCATGCTGCAGCTAAACGTGAACCATCCTGGTGAGGCTTTTTCCATTCCTCCACCTACTCCATTTTCCCTGTCTGCATTTCACACCCGCTGGGAAAGGGAAGAGGTCAAGACCGGAGCTGAGCTCCAGCCTATTGCGAGGAGAGCAGGAGAGACATTCCCTCCCTTGGAGAGCAGCCACCAGGAACCCCACACGCGGTAAATCACTCCCCACCCAGCAACATGTGCTGCGTGCAGCGCTGCCAGCCCGGCCAGAGACCTTTCCTCGTCACCCAAGGCACCAGTCCCCAAGGTTCTTCCCAGCACCAGCTCCTGCTGTGCTGGTGTTCAGGTGCCTGAACCCACTGGGTTGGTTCTTGACCCCTGGGAAGAGGCGCCAGAGCCCTCCCCGCAGGTTCACACAGACACAGACCCTCCCGGGAGCTGAAGTCTTGGCTCTGCGAGGAGAAACTGGAGAAGCTTTGGCTGCCGGCAGCTGATTTACTGCTGGGCTGAATGGCTTATCAGGAGTTCAGCTCAGCACATATGTCAGAAAACACACAGCAAAACCTGGAGCTGAAGCATGCTACAAGCCCCCCCACCTCCCTGCCCCCTTCCCAGCTGTTGCAAAGCTGCTCCCTGAATCCCAGCCAGAGACAAAACCTTCCAGCGTAGCACGGGAACGTTTCAGCTGCTGGTGGGACTGGATTCAAATATCTCCCTGCTGGTTTTCCTTCTTTTTTTCTCCCTTCTTCCCATGCACTGGAGCAGCACCACCTGCTAACCCTGGTGGAGAGAGAAGTGGGTGTGCTGGGTGCTTTGCAAGGTGCAGTTTGGGTGTGAGCTTTGCCAGGTAAGACAGGGCATGGGTTTAGAGACACTGAGGCAGAGGAGAGCACAGAAGGCCCCTGAGATCAGGAGAAGATGGGCAGGGAGATGGGAACAGGGGGATGCAGGCAGTAGGGCAGTTGCAGCTGGGGAAGGCAGTGCCTCCTGGATCCCACCCGAGCTCCCCTCTCTGCTTAACCTCTAATTTGGCAAGGAAAATCCCTGCTGGCTTTCTGCCCTGCTCTGGGAGCTCAGCTGACTCGCCGTGACAGCACAGGGCTGTGCTGTGCCCCTGTGGGTTACCCTGAGTTGGCAGGGAGCTGGGAGGGCTCCCCCCTTGCTGCCCCAGACTGGCCCTAGGGCTGGGACCCCTGCCTGGGGGTCAGGCCAGGCCCTGGGGATGGGGGGGTGTCACGGTTTAGCCAAACCAGGCCCAAACCAGGACAGGGGGCTGCCACCAGCCTGTGGGAGCCATGTAGTGAGAGACAGGGTCGGCTCCCTCAGGGTGCCAGACACCTTTTCTGACCCAAAACCAGACTCCCTGGGTGCACGGAGGCAGCTCTGGGCAGGAGAAGCTGCTAAATGCTACAGTGCTGAGAGCACAGGAGCAGGTATTTGCACACTGGGATTTAGTTTGGCTTGGTTAAAACCATGTCAGTGCAGTTTGCAGCCAGGTAAAACCACCGCTGGGTCCCTGCTGATTGCTGCGTGTGGCCAAGAGGCCTCCAAGTCCCTTAGCTAATGGGGAAACTTTGTTTTCCACTTCCAGGCTGCTTCCCGCAGCCCGCTCCTCTCTCCCAGCAGCTCCAGCAGTCAGGGATGTGGCTGAGCCCCACGCTGAGCCGCCCCTGACAGCCATGGGAGATGGGGACAGAGCTGCAGCAGCGGCGTTCCCAGCAAGGGCCGTGTGAGCCTCTGGAACTCACTCTCACGAGACAGGGCTTGGCTTGGGCGCTGGAAGGAGCTGAGCCCAGCTCTGCCATGGAGCAGCCAACCTCTCCTTCCTGCAGTGTCATCCCACTGCTCTGGCCAGACCCCGTTGCTCCTGGCCAGGAACCGCTTCCCATCTTGCCGGATCATTCCTCTGCCGGCCGGTCCCTGCTGCTGGGTCTCTCCTGCAGATGTGTGGGGGTCCTTACCAGGACAAACGCAGCTCCAGAGGGGCTGCAGGATCCATCCAGCCGTGCCCATACCCCTCAGGAGGGGAAAAGCTCCGTAGTGGCCAAGCAAGGCCCATGCCTGCTCCTTCCCCTTCCCGCTGCCCCAGCTGGCTCTCCGCATTAGCATTCAGGGCAGCTTTGTTCATGCTTCGAGGGGAACACATAACCCCATGCTGCTGCTGTGAAATGCAGGGCCCTGAGACATGCGTCTGTGGTAAGACATGGTCTTTTGAAATCGGATACCGCTGGGGCTGCAATGTCCCAGTTTCTCTCTGCTAACGTCCCCGGTTTGGTTTTCCCGTCTGCTTTTTTGGCCGCCTGCAAGCTGGCAGCCCCTGCCTGGCGTTTCTCTCCGCTGCCTTGTGTGAGAGTGTGTGTGTGCTTTTTCCTTCCTTCGTGGGCTCAGCTGTTGATCCTTGTTCTGATTCCATGCAAAATGACCTAGAAAACTAATTCTTTTCAAACCGTTTCAAGAAGAAACAAAAAACAAACAACAAAACAAACAAACAAAAAAAAAACCAAAAAAAGGAGGGACCACATTGAAATGATTTTCTGAACAAAAATTTTTCCAGAATTCAAACCCCAGAAATCTGCTTTAGTGCAAAACTTCGCATCCCCTTTGCCTTCTTTCCCACACCATTTTCTGGGGCGAGGAGCAGGAGGTTTGCAGAAATCCAGTGGCAATGTCATGTCAGACAAGTTTTCCCTAATTTCCAAAGGCAAGTGACCTCTGTTACAGCCTCAGATGCAGACCAGGATTTGATATGTCGATAAGCTCTGAAAATGTTTCCATTACCAAAAGAAAAACAAGCAGGCACCAGGCTTGGAAATGGCCTCAGCTAATTGCTAAGGTAAAAGGTAAAGCTGTCCGGTGCTCCGGAGTGGTGCCTGTTGCTGCTGCAGTTATTCTGTTCACGTGTCTCAAATCTCCCCTAATCTTATCCCATCGACTGAGAAAATCTCCATGATGGCAGCTCCAGAGCTCCTGTGTCTGTGCTCCCCAGGCCTGGCTCAGTGCACTGGATGCCCGTGCTGGGGGCTGGGAGACCTTGGGGACCCCCTGCTCCCTCCTCAGTGCCATGCTGAGGCTCACAGCCTCCTGCTCTGCTTCTGCCCCAGATGGGATCCCTTCCCATCCCAGAAACTTTCCTGTACAGATCTCAACACTCAACAGTTTTACCCAAGCATCCAACAGTTTTAACCAAACCTGCCCAAGGTGTCCAGACCCTCTCTCCTCTGCCTTTCACATTAGAATCGTAGTCCCATGTACATGCCACTGACAAATATTTCCTTCATTTTAAGCTTCCCAAAAACTTGTCAGATTCTCTCACCCATTCCCAGTGTCATGTGAGAAGTGACACCCTGCCTGGGCTGGCCCCAAGGATTTATTTATGCTCACGTCTGTGCTTTAAGCACTGAGCTGTGGTGGGCATGTAATCTGGCTCTCCTCAGCTTTGTAGTCTCTCAGCCCATTAGTTTCTTTCTTATATCCGTTTGCAAAAGACCTCTATAAATTCTTTAAATGTCAAGTGGTTACAGTCTATTCCCAGCTGGGCTGACTCATTTGGACCTAACTGAGGTTGCATTTCCCCTGCAGCTATTGGCTTTTCCTCCATCCTCAGCGCTTTTTTTCTTTTTGGTGAGTTTTTCTCTGCCTTGCTGGACACAGGAGCTGAGCCAACCAGTGCTGCAGGCACGTCCTATCCCATGCACGAATCACCTCTTCAGTGTCTCTAAGTACATGTCCAAGAGTTTTCTTTTTAATCCAAAAGGATTAAAGGTCTCCTGAGGCCCTGGACTTGAGGGATGGGATGGAGGGATTATCTCTGTCTTTGCTCTCTGTTGCCATCCCCTTGGCTGAACCCAGGCAGGAGCAGCCAAATCCCACGGTGCTTTCGAGGCTGCTGAGAAATGAGGCAGCAGGAGGTTTAAATCCAGCTCCTAAAAACCCCCCCAGTAGGGCATCACAAACCAACACTGCCAGAGCCACCGGCGATCACTGGCCTTGCTGACATTCTCTATGGAGGAATGGATGAGTAAGGCTTCAATTAGTACCTTGGGCTCTGGCCAAGGTCTTGCCTCAACAGAGTCCCGTGGATAAAGCCACTGCAGCCATTTTTAAATAAAACCATTTCTAGAGAAGGGCACTGTTCCAAGGGCTCACCCCTGGCTTTAACACCCCGCGGGCATCACGCACCAGCCACACTCCTCCCTCCTTTGCCACGCCAGTAAAGCTCCGTGTCTCCTCTCTCCACAGATATGCCACCGCTGCTGCCTATGGACCTCAAAGGGGAGCCAGGACCCCCAGGGAAACCCGGCCCACGCGGGCCACCCGGGCCCCCCGGATACCCAGGAAAGCCAGGCACGGGGAAGCCAGGAATGCACGGCCAGCCTGGGCCTGCTGGGCCCCCCGGCTTCTCGGGCATTGGGAAACCTGGCATCCCAGGACTCCCTGGAAAGGCGGGTATGAAAGGGATGCCTGGAGCCAAGGGTGAACCTGGCATGCGAGGAGAACAAGGACCAAGAGGGCTGCCCGGGCCCCCAGGGCTCCCGGGGCCAGCTGGGATCTCAGTCAATGGGAAGCCGGGCCCCCAGGGTGGCCCAGGCCTGCCTGGGTTTCGGGGTGAGCCTGGCCCAAAGGGAGAGCCTGGTCCCCGGGGAGAGAGAGGGATGAAGGGTGAGAATGGTGTGGGGAAACCAGGGCTCCCAGGGCCCCGGGGGAATGGGGGTCCTCCTGGCCCTGCAGGGCCGCCAGGACCCATCGGCATTGGAAAACCCGGCATTGACGGCCTGCCGGGAGCACCAGGGGAGAAGGGGGACATGGGCCCACCGGGTGGGCCCGGCATCAGTGGGGAGCCTGGCCCCATGGGGCCCCGAGGCCCCCCAGGCATTGATGGGATCGGTGTCCCAGGTGCTGCGGGGGTGCCGGGGATACAGGGCCCCATGGGGCCAAAGGGAGAGCCCGGGATCCGTGGCCTCCCTGGTTTGCCGGGCCCGACGGGATATGGGAAGCCAGGCTTGCCTGGACTAAAAGGAGACCGTGGGCAGCCTGGGGCACCAGGAGCCATTGGTGATAAGGGGGAACCCGGCATTGATGGGGAGCCAGGAGAGCCAGGTCCCGCTGGCATCATTGGCCCACCGGGCCCCCCAGGGTCCATGGGTCTGCCAGGCAAGCATGGGCTGCCCGGCTCCAAAGGTGACATCGGGCCAAGTGGGCCCCCAGGAATGCCAGGGATACGCGGGGACCAGGGCCTGAACGGCTTTGCAGGGAAGCCAGGGGTGCCAGGAGAAAGGGGCCTGCCTGGGACACAGGGACCTCCCGGCCCAATGGGCCCCAAAGGAGAACCAGGGTTCATTGGCCTCCCTGGGGTGCCAGGATTAACGGGTGGCCCCGGGCCGAAAGGGGACGGTGGGATCCCGGGGCAGCCGGGGCTAAGGGGCCCCTCTGGCATCCCAGGCTTGCAAGGACCTGCAGGTCCCATGGGGCCTCAGGGGTTACCAGGACTGAAAGGGGAGCCGGGGCTCCCTGGGGTTCCTGGCGAGGGGAAAACAGGGGAACCCGGCATGGCCGGACCCATCGGTCCCCCAGGAATGCCGGGAACACCGGGGCTGAACGGGCCGCCGGGCCCACCGGGGCCACCCGGGCCACCAGGAGCACCCGGGGTGTTCGACGAGACGGGGATCGCGGGGCTGCACCTGCCAGACGGCGGCGTGGAGGGAGCCGTGCTGGGGAACGGCAAGCCGGGAAAACCGCAGTACGGCCGCGGAGAGATCTCTGCCAGGATCGCACCCGCCTTCACCGCCATCCTCACCTCCCCCTTCCCGGCGTCGGGCATGCCGGTCAAGTTTGACCGGACTTTGTATAACGGGCACAACGCCTACAACCCGGTCACCGGGATATTCACCTGCCCCGTATCCGGCATCTACTACTTTGCCTACCACGTGCATGTCAAAGGGACTAACGTTTGGGTGGCCCTTTACAAGAACAACGTGCCTGCCACCTACACCTACGATGAGTACAAAAAGGGCTACCTGGACCAGGCCTCGGGCAGCGCCGTGCTTGAACTCAAGGAGAACGACCAAGTCTGGGTACAAATGCCCTCAGACCAAGCCAACGGGTTGTACTCCACGGAATACATCCACTCCTCCTTCTCTGGATTCCTGCTCTGCCCCACATAACAGCTGTTGGGCGTGTTTCCTTTTCATCCACTTTAGCCATAAACTGTCTTTTGGGTTTTTTTTTTTTTGATAACAAAGTTTTTTAAAATTGATACGAAAAAAGAAAAATCACTGGGAAGAACGAGCAAGCCATTGTCGTGGGACCTTGCTTCATGCTGTTTGATCCTTGAGTCAAGAGGGTGATTGGAAAGGAGATATCTTTCTCGCTTTCTTTCTTGGGGGAGGGAGAGGAGTCACCTCCTCAGCAAAGCATATTTGGAATAAATTTTACCCTAGTGACTGTACATCAAACGCAGGAAAGTGCTTGGGATGGCAAGGATCTGGCTCTGCAGTAAACTGCTCTGTGACCCAGAGAGGTTCGTCTGGAAGATCAGACCCTTCTGGTCTATAATCCAGTGCCCTTGTTTCCCCATTTTGAGTACTAGTCAAATAAATTCAGCTGTTGTAATGGATGGTGTATTTGCTAACCAGCAGAGGGGTCCCAGGCACTTAACCCAATCCTGTACAGCAGCGGAGACCCACGAGGGATTGAGAAATTTCCTTCCCAAACCATCCAATGCCCAAGCTCCAGTCTCGCTGATGCCTGTTTTTTTCAGACTGTGCTTTGGGGCAGTCTCCCTGGTTCACTCTGGATTCAGTGTGGCTGGATTTATAATCATAAAAAGTGGAACATTTTGCATAAGCACCTTCTTATAAGAAGTAAATATTATTCCTAACCCTTGCCCCCAGCACCTTTAGGAATAAAAACATCCAGGAGCTGGTATCTGGGAGGATGACAGACAGCCTGTGCCAAAGCCACTGAGGGAAGCTGGGACTCTGTGATGAACAAGGATCCTCTCTGGGGTTAATTCATCTGACAAGTCCAGGGGCTAGTTTGTCCTGCCTGCTTCCTTGCAGCCCAGAGACTTGCTTGGCCTCGTGAACATCTCATTCTTTGGCAGCACAAGGATGGCACTGCAAGCCTGGCTTACGGTGCTTCCAGCCTGGTTTGACAGAAGGTTTAGTTTATGCTTTCTTGGAAGTGCCACTTAAGGACAACTTGCTTTTACTGTCTCACTATTTTGGGATGTGTAAACTCTTGCATTGGTATCACTCCTTTCTCTGGGGACCTTTTGATTAAGAAAAACAAAAAATAGTGCTTGTTCTAACTTTCCATTCAGTCATTTTGCAACGGTGCTATTATCTACTTAACAATGTTATTTACAAGTCTAGTGCAATATGTACCTGTAACAGTGCACCACTGCAGGTGCCAGTCTGTGACCTAGGTTAAAAAAAGAGAGAAAAAGAAAAGAAAAAAAAAAAATCACTTCTGTCTGTTGTTACCACTTGTCTCACTAATGCTTGAAATGTTACTGACCTGAGTATGAGCTACAGGGTTCTGGGAAAGGTATGCACAGACACTGACCACTTGGCTGCTCAGTCCTTTGCTCGAGGGAGCAACTGAACCTTGTTGCTTTGCAGATTTTCTCATGGTAGAAACAATGATTGCACTTAGAGTAAAGTGATTCTTTTCATCCCAGGCAAGTAGCACGCTGCTTCGTTACACTGCATGTCCCTCTGCAAAGGCACATCCCTGAGAAAAAAGAACAATTTGGTCACCAGATGAGCAACTATCACCCTTAAATTCTCCTAAAGCCTGTTCTATGGCCAAAGAAATGTGTTAAGAATGGGACTTGGGATTGCTCTGCAGATGGACTGTAGAAGATATTTAAACACCTTTTCTTTTTCTGTTTCTGGTTTGTTTGTTTGTTTTCCTCCTTAAGCCTGTCCTGTGTTTCTGCCTCTTGCCATCCAGGGCTCCCCTTTACAAACACACCTATCCCTGAAATGAAGAAATATCCACTTGGACAGCCAGTGCTCCAGCTACTGCCTGGCTGGGGCTGGGCTGGGCTGGACTGTCCCCTCATGGGGATTCTCTCTACATAAAGCTGCAAGTTTCATATAAAACTCAAGCTGAAAGGCTGCCCCAGGGCCCGATCCCAGCAGATGTTTTTAACTCCTGACTGCTGGGGGCTTCAGGGCTGTTTGGGCTTTGATTTTAACAGGAGATTTCCCAGCAGGAACAGGAGTCATACAGAGTCCCTAAAATAGAGGTTCAGATGCGTTCAAGACCCAGGCTTGGGAGGAGGGTGCTAGGCTGGGGCCTGGGCCTCCATTATTGTCAAAATATGTTAAATGAAGAACAGCAATGGACTCCAGCTGGTGCCAGGCAAGGCCCTGGCCAAGAGTGGGGTCTGGCTCCCACCGTGGGACTGCTGGTGGCACTGCTGGTGGCACTGCTGGTGGCACAGCCAGCAAGGCACCCAGACTACCTGCAGCAGGGCCAGGAGCTCCCCGCGTCCCGGTGACGCGCCAGGGCAGAAGCTTCCCCCTGTTCCTCAGCAAAGCAACTTATTTATACTGTGTTCTAACCTACACACCATCTCTTTTTGTCCTGTTTTACTCCAAACTTCTTGTTCTGGCTGGCAAAACAATGACACAAACACTCACCATAACCGCCCCGAGACGCTGACTCCTTCAGTGCTGTAGATATTGTTTTGCAATCTCACTTTCCCTTCACGTGCAGAGCATAAACCATAATCAACCTTCTGCAGCTATATAACCTGTTACATTTACACAGTAATTGAAAGGCAAAGATATTACATGCACATAAGGCTGTTCACTGAACCAGACACTGTCAGGAAGGATTTTTTTTTTTCTGGAGTACTGAGAACATGATATTAGCCAGCAGAAAGGATTATTTTCTGTCGTGTGTGTGAGTGCATGGGATTTTGGTTTCAATCACAATAATAAAAAAAAGGTTGGGTTGGATGAAGTATGTCTATTTTTAATTATGAAAACTGCATTACAATGTGCATTTTTATATACAAATTCTTACTATTTTTTTTAAATTTGCCTCTAGTATCTTCATTTCTAACCTAGTATATAGAGGTTTTTAGTTTTGTAAATACTTATTACATGCACTGTTTGTCATAGTAAAAGTTGGTTTAAAATGCACTCTTTGTGATCAGAAACTGGCCTTCTCTTCAGAACTAAAACTACAGTACTTGATTGTATTGACAAAACACCAATAAAACTTATTGTATAAAGGTGGGCTCAGCTGTGCCTCTGTCCTGTTACCAACAGCCTTCCCCCACCAGGCTGATGATTATTTCCTTTTCAAATCCATCTCACTTGTTCTCTGCAGCCCAGCAGATTTGCTTACTGATTAATATCCTCCTGTAAGAGGTACTAAGTCAAAGTTCTGTGGATTCCCTTGCCCTTCTGTGCTTTATTTTCATTAATTTTTTTTTTTTTTGGCTACATTATACAACCTTATCTGCAGCTAAGCTCTGCACCCTGAGCAGCTGAAGCAGTTGGTTCAGCAGCCCACAGGGGAAATGGTCAGTCACCTAGAACCAGCACCAAACAACTTCTGCTTCCTACAGAAAGATTTCCAGAAGCCAGAAAAAAAAAGTTTCAGGTTGAGTCTTAGAGTGGGGCAGGGGGTGAGGCGAGAGCCCAGCTGTTCCCACACAACTCCTCTTGTCATCTAGTAGGGAAGTCCAGCTTCACAAACTGAATGAAAGATGGGAGCAAGGGCTAATTAACAAAGATAACTAAGTGATTTTATTTCTTTCCAAGAAAGTCAGAGCTTAGTGTTTTAGTTTACATTTAAATTCTGGCCTCAAACGAGCTGTTTTTTAAACAGGAGCACTTCTGCTCTTTGTGAGTTCCAAACATTTACAATTATATAGCTTCTTTAGAAGAAAAATATCTTCCTTTAAATAATTCTGTGAGTATGTTCACACCTCTGGCAGAACAACACGAAGAAGAACCTGACATTTTACACCTCAGATCTGCAGCACAAGACATGAATATACAACAGGCCAAAATTCCACATGTTCTCAGGACAAGAATTCATTTACACCAGGAAAACCCATTACAGCATCAGACAGCAGAGTGGCACTGGGAGGAAGCAGACTACAGGAAAAGCTGTAAGGAGCCACAGCAGCCAGACTGTCCCCATGTGCAGGCAGCTGGACACACAGCACCCTGTGCCAGCACCAGCAGAGAGTGAGCTGGGCTGAGCAGGACATCACTTCCCATGTCACAAGAAACAACAGAGAAAGAACAAAGATTTATATTGCCACATTCAGACTTATAAACGTTTCCATATGATGACTGCTTGCCTCTTCCTTTCTTTGGGTTTTTAACTGTTGGAAAGCTTCCCAGCCATGCCATACCCCAGCTGTTAAATCCTTGCTTGACCAGCTCTGCTGGGCCAAGGTTTTATATGTGAAGCTCTGAACAACAAAGCTTTGCAACGATGGTCTTGGCCATCAGTACCAGCTTCAAATACACAAATCCTTTTAAGCTTTTTAATCAAACTGTCCCCCAATTAACCTGCTTTCCCCTTTATTTTCAGATGATCTTTACCAAGTACAGAGTAATTTTTGTCACTGACTGCAGCAGAACCAGGAATTCAGTCCCTGTGTCATGCTAGGTGTCACAACATTCTCCACCCACAGATTTGAACAGCAATTTCACTTGGTGATCCCAGACAACTTTAAGAATGCAGGATGCACGGATCAGGGACAAGGGATTAGCTAGAGTGGCTGCAGCAAGGTGAAAATCAGCTATGTAGGGGAACACAAAATGCAACAGATGAGGGCAGTGCCAGGTGGAGCAAAGGACACCAAGGGAGCAGTGATCAGTTACACCCTCTGCCAGCAGCAACAGCTGGGATTCTGTCACACACCAAAGGCATTTCTCACGATGCCACCAGCACTGAAAAAAAATCCCTTCTTCAGTCTCTGGCACTTTCAATTCTGCCTCTGAGGAAATCCTGAAGATCTGCCCTGCAGCACCCTCATCCCCAGCACAGGTGGAAATGCATGCCACCACACAGGACATCCCCCAGCCTGGTGACTCCCATCTACATCCCTCAGCTGGTCACTGTGAGTGACATTCTGGGAGGGGTGTGGAGCCTCTCAAAGCCACTGCAGGGTGAGCCACTGAAAAGTGAAACAACAGGGCAGAGGAGAACAGTGAGACAGTCAAGGGGTTCAGACACCCTCTGAAGAACTGTAACAACAAACTGGTACAATGATGGGCAAAGCAAGCAGCAGAAATCTTATGAAAAATGAGACACTCCTGTAACTTCAGAGGAGAGGCACCCACCATCCACAGGGCCACGTGCAGCCACTGCCCAGCTGACTCATAACTGAAGGGAATGTCCCTCCTCTTCCCAACCAGCTCCTGGCTCCCTGCTCTGCTCCCAGAAGAGGTGTTTCTCCCGTGGAAGCTCACCCAGGGCACAGACCCACCATCCCATTTCTGACTGGCCAGCAGAGGTGACCACCTGGCTTTGCCTTCAGGCTCCCCCAGAGGCTCAGAGCCTCTGGCTGTACAGTTCATACAAGCTGTCTGCCAGCTTCTGTGTCTCTTGGAAAGCTTCACAGCTCTGCTCCCAGCTTGGGGGTATCTGTTCCTCGCCATAATAAGCCCCAGCAATGGCTCCTGCCATGGTAGCAATGGTGTCTGTGTCTCCACCCAGAGAGATGCAGTAGATGATGGTTCTCTGCAGGCTGCTGTAGTGGTCAGGAATATCTGGATCAGCTTCCATGCAGTGCAGGAAGGAGTAAATGGCAGTGGGGACGGAGCGCAGAGCAGCAATGCCATTGCCTGTTAACACAACCAAGTGTCTTCAGTGCTGCAGGACCTGGGTCAGCCTTCCAGACACAACTTCCTACTGCCAGTTACTTTCCCTGCCCACATCACTGATTTTATCCAGGCAAGGTGCAAAAGTCACTTTGCAGCTCAGGACAGAAATCTTTCCCCAGCTTCCCAGTGCTGTTTGCTACCCAGAACACCATCTCCCCACCACACCAGTACAGTCTGACAACACCCACCCACCCTTTCCCACCTGACATGAGGAGCCAGCCACTAAGACAAGAGACCTTAGAATATGAAAAAGCATTATTCATGGTAAGTTTCTCTCAGCTAGACTCTTTCTTCCCCACCAACAGAGAGAGGAAGTTGCTGGGTCAAGACTGGGAGAGTTACTGCCTGGTGAGCACAGTGTCAGCCCAGCCAGTGCCTGGCAGAGGTAGAAGGGGACACATCAGCCAGGCCTGCTGAGCTGGTCCTGCCTCCAGCTCTTTCCTAATACTTGTAAGTAAGTCAGGAACTCACCCAATTCAAACAATACATCTGCTTTGGGAACGCTGCTCAGCTCCAAAAATTCCTTTATCTTCTTTAGACGCCTTGAAAATGGTAAATCCTCAAATCCCAGCCTGGAAACAAAGAGCAGAATGAACAAGAGAGAAGGCAAAGAGTTGGAATACACCTCCAGCAGCCAGTGCTCCTCACAGCCACTCACGCTCGGGCATCAGCAAGAGATTTGTCATCTGCCTCCACATCTTCCATGTGGGTGATGAGCTGCTCCAGGAAGGTCTCCTTGCTGAGCTGCCCCTGCAGGGCCAGGTGCACTGCCAGGGCCTGCAGGATGGCCCCGTTGTAGCCCAGGGAGTTGGCGTGGGTCAGCTCTGCACTCAGCTTGGCAAACTGGGGGTGAGAACACAGCATCAGCCAAGCTGGGAGGACAGGGAGGGGCAGAGCACAAAGGATCCCAGAGCAGGGGAGGTTCTGGAGAGCAGGGAGGTACCTTCTTCACATCCTGGACATCAGAATAGAGGAGTGGGATGCCTGCCACCCTCATGGCACCACCGTTGCCATAGGAACCTTTCCCATTGAACTGGGCCCGTGCTGGTTCAAACACATCACTGCACTTGGGGCTCAGGAGCTTCTTGAAGACGTTGATGACCCCCATCCCATAGCCCCTGTTGGGCTCCTTCTTGTACTCCTCAGCAAACCTGGAGAAAAAACAGAGAGGATGTTTGGTCTGTGGCTGGGGTTGGTGATGAGGCTGTGCACAGCCACTTGATGGAGTGAGTTAATTACACCCAGGTAATTAATTCAGGGGCAGTCGGGGTTCAAGTGATTCAGTCCTGTAAGGAAAGAACCCAATTCCCAAAAACTGGTATGAAAGGGGGAAAGGGTGTCCAAACATCACCTTTCACAGCCCACTTGTCTCCCCTTCAGTTGTGCCTGGAAATAGAAACAAACTGGAAACATTTCTGTGGGTCACAACCACAAATAAAGTCTTTTGTTCAAGTTCAATGGGAGAGTTTTCTAAACAAATAAATGTTCTCCCTTAAGTAGAACCAAATGCTGCCCAGGCTGTGGATTCAAAAGGGAAATGGATCATAAACAAACCAAAGCTGACCTCACTAATACTTGCTAACTAAGTTAAGGGAAGCACGAACATAAATAGCAACAAATAAACATGAAAGGAAATGCTTCTGCCATTGTTGGCCTTGAACAGCCCCTTCCAACCCAAACTCCTCTGATTCCAGGGAAGGTGAACACACACACAGGGCTGCACTGCTGCATGCCCCATCCTGCTTCATTTCAAAGCAGACTTTGAACCCCCACAGCAGCTCACACTCCTCCAGGTGCCAGCACTCTGCAAAGCACACAATAAGCTACAGGATCAGCCAGCACTTCTCTATCTTCTTTTGTCTTTCACAGATTAAAAATTACTTTACTTTAGCCTCTGTCCCCTTGCAAAGAAAATGACAGCAGTTACTGAATCAGGACAAAGTTTTCCCTTCATTAGTACCTGTCCCCAGCAGGGGGGACACAGCTGGCTGCAGCCCTTACCTCTTGGCCATATCAACTTCATCAAACTCTTGCTTGGCCAGCAGGGACTGCACCACCGACCTGCTCATGGCTGTGTCATCCGTGTATGAGAGAGTCTCTAAAACAAAAGGTCAAAACACAACGTGACCATCCAGCCACAAACTCTCCTCCTGTCCTTCTCCACTGTCACTGCCTCCCTGCTCCCCCAGGCCTGATTATCTGTACAGCTGGAGCTAAAACATGACCAGAAGTTCCCCAGCACTCAGAGCTCACCACTAGTCACGGTCATCAGAGTGAGGAGGTGCAGAGCAAAAGAGATGCAGCAAGGATGAGACAGAAAGCATTTCACGATGAGCAAGAACCAGGAGAAAATCTCTGATATCCAGAGGCACGTAGGGACAAGTGACAGACAAGCATGATACAAGCAGAGAAAAGAAAGCACAGCTGCATTTCTGGACAAGACCTCAGCAAAACCAACTGCCCCTCCGGTGCTGCTGGAGGGGTTCCAGGGTTCCCAGAGCCCCAACACCAGAGGTGCCAATGGCTGAGGGTACCAGGGGAGAAGTGGGCCTGGGGCTTTGGGAGGGGCACACACCCCAAAAGCTCCACCATGGGAGTGCTGCACCCCCCGGGCACAGGGAAGAGGAGGTGCTCCCGGTCCCCACCCCCGGGGGGTTTCTCGCCCACCTCTGCGGGCGCTGCCCACCGCTTCCCCCGCCTCAGGCGGCTCAGCCGCCGGTTCCAGGCCTTGAAGGAAACGCAGCAGATCCGGCAGCTTCACGACGCTCTTCCCTTCGAATACAGCGCCCAAGCAGTCACCCAACAACGCTCCGACCAAACAACCCCGGAACCGGGCGGGTCCCGGACGAGGCCGCCCCGTTCCCGAGCACGAACCCGCCGCCGCCATCTTGTCCGCCGCCTTCGGGCGTTCCAGCGGAGACAGCGCCCTCTGGCGGCCCGGAGGAGAGCGGGGAAAAGCTCCCGGAAGTGGTTCCCGGATTTCCCCATTTCCAGGAAGGGAAAGATTTGGGTTCACTGCCCCCCCC